>JAVJHY011565540.1:0-50538 GCA_035593235.1 Phascolosoma agassizii | reverse complement strand
TTTCCCTTTTCAAGTAAGACATATCGATCATCTTCTCATAATCCTTAGCCAGTTTTTCCGCTGTTTGATGTTTTTCCGCTGCCACTACTTCTTTTGCACGAATGGATTGTAAGCGACCTTCAATTTCTGCAATATCCGTATCAGTTGTTTCCAGACTGGTATAAGCCTCTTGCAACTCATTTTCCAAAAGCTCTCGGTCTAAAGTGGCTTCCTCCAAAATCCGTTGTGTTTTGGAAACTGCTGCTGCTGCCCGGTCAGCGCGGCGAATGGCTAATGCATTAGATTGACGAATAGCCTCTGGGCTCACCTCAGATTTTACGATCTTTTTCCCTTTTGATTTCTTCCCTTTCTTTTCTTTTTTAATTTTTTTCTTCTTCTTTGGCTTTTTATTTTTCTTGCTTTTCTTTACTTTTCCTTGCTTATTTTTCGTTTTCTTTACTTTCTCCTTTTTAGATTTCTTGGTTTTCTGTCCTTTCTTTCTTTTTCTTTCTTTCTTTTTCTTGTCTTTTTCAACTACTCTATCTGCAACACGACCAGAAGTATTCACCTTTTGGGTTTTCTCCAAAGCAGCGTCGGTTTCCGGATTAAAATACCTCCAGGAACCATCGTCGAAAATCACAATTTTCTCACCGCTGCTATTAGTAGTCACTTGTTGTGCCAAAGTGCTTACTGCAGGAGACAGAAAAAGGAAGAGGAAAAGGGCTTTTGTAAAAATAAAACAATCTTTAATTTGCATGGCAAGGTTTAGGTTTGTGTGCAAAATTACATAATTTTACCCTATTCAGTAGCTTGTTTATACTGATTTGCTTAAAAACACCAAAACTGTCGATCTCATGATCTTTTTCCAAAGAATATTAGCCACGGGTATATCTAAACTAAATGTTAACTTAGCCTTAACAAGTCTATTCCTTTCTCCCAGAATTTCAATCTAATATCAAAGCAAAGACAATGAATAAACCCATTCTAATTATTTTGATCTTGTTTTTATGTTCTTCCTGTGAATTTGATCCCAATGGGACTACAGCAAAAACACCACAAAAACCAACTATCAAAATTCAACCAATTCCAGTGACCTACCCCGAATCAAAAAAAGATACCACAGTACAAGATAATTACCACGGAAAAATAGTAGCCGATCCTTACCGCTGGCTGGAAGATGATCATTCTGAAGCCACTAAGGAGTGGGTCAGCAACCAGAACAAAGTTACTTTTGACTACCTGTCTAAAATACCCTATCGCGATAAAATAAAATCCCGGCTGGAGGAAATATGGAACTATGAACGCTTTGGAGTTCCGATGCAAGAAGGCGGTCGTTATTTCTATTTTAAAAACGATGGTTTACAAAATCAAAGCGTCCTCTATGTCCAAAAAATGCTGGATGGCCCCGCCGGGCTTGCGCTCGATCCTAATAAATTTTCTGAAGATGGAACCGCTTCTTTAGGAGGCATGGCTTTTTCTAAAAATGGAAAATACCTGGCTTATGAAGTTTCAGAAGGGGGCTCTGACTGGCGAACCATTTATATAAAAGACCTGGAAGAAAACCATACCCTGAGTGACAAACTGGAGTGGGTAAAATTCTCTCCGATTTCCTGGCTGGATGATGGGTTTTTCTACAGTCGATATCCTGCACCAGAAGAAAATAAAGAACTCTCCGGCAGAAACGAATTTCATAGTGTGTATTATCATAAGCTGGGCACACCTCAATCAGAAGATCAAATCGTATTTGCTGATCGGTCTAAACCCAATTATGGATTTTATGCGCGAACAACAGAAGATGAAAAATACCTGACCATTAGTGCCTGGGAATCTACCAGTGGAAATGCCTTGTATTTCCAGGATATTAGTGAACCCGAAAATGCCATCACTCCTGTCATTGAAAATCTCGACCATGATTTTACTTTAGTCGGAAATGATAAAAACCGTCTGCTGGTACGTACCAATTACAAAGCCGACAATTATCGCCTGATTGCCATTCATACCCAACAACCTGCCGAAAATTATTGGGAGGAAATTCTTCCGGAAAGCAAAGATCTTTTGAGGGGTGCCAGCATTCTTGGCGGCAAGATCGTTGCCTCCTATTTGCACAATGCTTATAGTCAGGTAAAAGTTTTTGACCGAAATGGCAAATTTATCTCCGACCTCGATCTCCCGGGAATTGGGACCGTAAATGGCATCAATGGCAAAGAAGACAGCCATCAGGCTTTCTATGGTTTTACCTCTTATACCCAACCCAATACCATTTATAGTCTGGATATGAATACTTTGGAATCCAAGGTTTTCAAAGCACCAAAAACAGAATTCGACGGAAGCAATTATACCACTGATCAGGTTTGGTTTGAGAGTACAGACGGAACCAGAGTGCCTATGTTTTTGACCTATAAAAAAGGGATGAAAATGGATGGTAATGCACCAACGCTCCTGTATGGCTATGGCGGTTTTAATATTTCATTGACGCCTGGTTTTTCTATACAACGTGCCGTTTTGCTGGAAAATGGTGGCATTTATGCTGTTGCTAATATCCGAGGAGGAGGAGAATTTGGAAAAAAATGGCATAAAGCAGGGACGCTCGATCAAAAGCAAAATGTATTTAACGATTTTCAATCTGCGGCAGAGTACCTAATCGCTCAGGGCTATACTTCAAAGAACAAATTGGCAATAGATGGCCGTTCGAATGGAGGATTACTGGTAGGTGCGTGTATGACGCAGCGTCCGGATTTGTTTCAGGTGGCGCTGCCTGGGGTGGGTGTTTTGGATATGTTGCGATATGATAAATTTACGATTGGTAGAGCATGGGCGACTGATTATGGATTGAGCGAAAACCCCAAAGATTTTGATTATCTGATGGCTTATTCTCCACTTCACAATTTAGAACCTGCCGATTATCCTGCCACTTTAATCAGTACTGCGGATCATGATGATCGTGTTGTTCCCGCGCATTCTTTTAAATTTGCAGCAGCCTTGCAGGAAAATCACAAAGGCAAAAATCCCGTTTTAATTCGGGTAGAAACCAGTGCCGGACATGGTGCGGGAAAACCGACTTCAAAGCAAATTGAGGAGGCCGCTGATGTTTTGAGTTTTATGTTTTATAATCTTTCTCATCAGTTGGAACATTGAGAAATAATCCAAAAAAGCTACAGCAAAAAATGTGATTCTCATAAAAGCGTATGTAAAAACGGCATCTTCCCCTCGTGAGTGCAAATTTGCAAGGCCTAGGCAAAATAAAAAACCAAACACCTCTGCCAAAAGGTAGGGAATAAAGAAAAAATGTCCTGCGGCTTTCCCTGGCGATTGATTTTAAGGAACCCGATCATCTATTTTACAATTAAGGCAAACTTGCCCTTTATAGACCAGTCGGTGACCACAATTATCGCAATCTTTTCCTAGGCTCCTATTTAGAGAATTTTATCTTATCTTTATTCATGGTAGGTAGAGGCTATCTTTAATTGCTCAATTTAAATAACAAGGTACGAATTGGTCTTCGCTAATAAATTTAAAACTAGGACCTGATATATTCCGACAAACAAACATGATATTCTTATTTGAAATAGATTTTTATTCCATTCGCATTTTGGATGTGTTAGATGTTCTGATTGTAGGATATCTGATTTATCAATTGTACAAACTGCTCCAGGGAAGTATTGCCTTTAATATTTTTATTGGCATGCTCTTATTGTATGGTTTGTGGTTGCTGGTCGATGTTTTGGAAATGCAATTACTCACCAGTTTATTGGGGCAGTTTATGAGCTTGGGAGTAATCATGTTGTTGATTGTTTTTCAGCCGGAGGTTCGACGGTTTTTATTGTTGTTGGGAAATACCACCTTAAAGCAACGAAGTAACTTTTTAAGTCGTCTGATAGATAGAGCAGAAACTTCTAAAGACAGCCAGGAGAAAATCAATAATGTAGCTCACATAAAGGCTGCGATTTTGAGTATGGCTAATAATAAAACGGGGATGCTCCTCTTATTCGCCAATAAACTGGATTTAGAATTTTTTAGCAATTCCGGAGTAAAGATGAATGCTGCTATTAGCCAACCACTGTTGGAAAGTATTTTCAATAAAGATAGTCCTTTACACGATGGCGCAGTGATTATTTCTGATCATAAAATCTATGCGGCCAGTTGTGTTTTGCCATTATCGGCTAATACTAACTTGCCTAAATCAATTGGTCTGAGACACCGTGCAGGAGTAGGTGCAACGGAAAATTCCAATGTCGTCGCTTTTATCATTTCTGAAGAAACGGGAGAAATCAGCTTTGCAGACAGTGGTCAATTGACCCGAAGATTAGAGGAAGGCAATTTAAATCGGCTTTTGCTGGAAAAGTATCGATGATCATTTTTGGCTGACTCTAACACGGGAAAAGTCAAAAAATCATAAAAATATTAATGGCAAAAAAAACGAACTATATCACTCGACGCATTGAGGAGTATAAAATCACTGAGAAAAAGCATCAAAAAATCAGAGCGCTTTTGGAACGTGGGTTTTCAGAATACCCGGAGGGTCGCTCCTATTATCAACAAGTGCCTACTTTTCGTTATTTGGTGTCGGCGGAAAAACAATTAATTGGGCATATGGCCGTGGATTATCGGGTCATCAATATGTCTGGTGATGTTTGTACCATTTTCGGAATTGGTGATTTTTGTGTGGACCCCGATTTTCAATCAAAGCAAATTGCTTCTCATTTAATACAAGAAGTAGAAACCATTGCAAAAAAAAATGGCATTGATTTCCTGATCCTCATCGCTCAGGATCATGGTTTTTACAAAAAGAAAGGTTTTAAACTCTGGGAAAATACCTGCCGCTGGCTCATTATCTCCAATCAAAAAACCCTGGGAGTCGGGCATCGAAACATCACAGAGTCTTTGATGATAAAAGAAATGGGGAAAAGGAAATGGAATACAGGCTTGATAGATTTTATGGGAACGATATTTTGATTTTTTAAAAGAGGGCGTTTAAAATAAAGTTTAAACGCCCTTTCGATTTTTTATCTGCCAAAGTTTTGTACCCAGTGATTTTGCATTTGATTGACCGTACCATAATTATAGCAAGCTATATATCGCCATTCCGTCCCCAATAAAGTTTCGCGATGACCAGGAGGATTGATCCCATCATCTATCAAAAGATCAATCACTGATTGACGAGCATTGTCATGACCAGCCACTAAATTTTCATTGCCGATCAACATCCCGCTTCTGCCTTTTGAAGTACTGAGCTTAACTTGCGGACAAGCATTCATCGTTCTACTCCAAGGACCAACACCTTTGGCATCTGTATGCTGAAAGCGACCCGTTTTTTTCAAATAGTCTCCCTGCTTTTTTGCCAATTCATAAAGGCACTGGTGAGGTCGAAGCGGTGAAAGCTGTGGCAATTTTTCTAAGTCTCGAATCAAACTATTGACGGCTTGGGAAGAAATTGACATTCCCCAGGATTCTTTATAATCCGCGACATACTCTCTTATGTATTTTACATAAGCCTTGGGGTTGGTTCGCATCAAATTGATTTCATCAATCATTGCAGATTCATTTAAGGTCATATATCCACGAGAGTCGCTAACCGTGGCTGGCGAAGGCGTACTAGTAGTTTGAGTAGTCGCCGGGCTGGTCGTTTTTGGTTGAGCAGCAGGGGCTGCGGCAGTTTCCTTACATACACACTCCGTAGATCTTAAGATTGCGCCCGGTTTTATTTTCTTCCAGGCTGCCAACTTATTGAATGCTCTAAAACGATCTTCGGTGTAGCCATACAAATGAGCCAATTGAGGCACCGTTTCGCCTTGCCTTACCGTATGCCATCTGCCCGATTGTTTTTTAGCAGGTGCCAAAGAAGAGGCCAGTGTTCCGGAGGAACTAACCGAACCAACGGGTGCAGGATTGGTCAATGCTGCTGACACCACCAGCTCCTGGCATTTGTACAAAGCATCGGTGGCCAAAATACTATTCCACATGCAAATATCGTCAACAGAAACATTGTTATTCATGGCAATGCGAAACAGGTTTTCATTTTCCTGCACCACATGGACTCCCTCAAAAGGAGAACTTGGACACTGTGCATTTCCTTGAGAAACAAATAAAATCAGAAAGGCAAAAAATAAATAGTAAGGAGCCAATCTCTTAGTGGATGTTTGTTTTGAAACGTTCATTTTGTTTGTTTTTTTGATTGAAATGTAATTTATTAAAAAAGTACCATACTAAAAATTGATTTTGGATGCTTCTTAGCTGACGATCAATTAATACATTCAGCGAATTTCCGCTAAGCCCCCTCTAAGTCCGAAAAATTCCCTTGTGATTAAGATTATAGACAAAACTCCTTTTTTTGAAGACTGTTTTCCAAGTTTTTATGCCCTCTTTTCAATATATTTGCACTGCTTACCCTCTTTAGAGGAAAATTAATAATAGCATTCACATTATACAAAACCAAGCCTAATTCAACCCTGTACTGTTAATTTTCTTAGAACAGTACCGTTGAAAGGGTGACTCCTCGTTGCAAGGAGTATAAAACCAAAAGAGATATGAACGAAGTAAGCGTTTCTGAGAATCTTAAGATGATTGAAGAAAGTGCCAGAGATTTTGCCGAACAATACATTCGGCCCCATGTAATGGAGTGGGATGAATCACAACACTTCCCTGTTGACTTAATGCACAAATTAGGAGAACATGGATTTCTGGGAGTCCTTATACCAGAAGAATATGGCGGTTCTGGATTGGGTTATCAAGAATACATTTCAGTAATCGTAGAAATTTCCAAGGTCTGTAGTAGCATCGGACTTTCTGTAGCGGCTCACAATTCGCTATGTACCAATCACATCTATACATTCGGGAACGAGGAGCAAAGGCAAAAGTACATTCCTAAGCTGGCTACTGGCGAATGGATCGGTGCTTGGGGACTCACGGAACCCAATACTGGTAGCGATGCCGGAAGAATGAAATGTGTAGCTACTCGCGACGGAGATCATTATATATTGAATGGTACCAAAAGTTGGATCACTCACGGAAAATCTGGTAATGTCGCAGTGGTAATTGCTCGTACTGGAGAACTATTAGATAGCCATGGTATGACTGCTTTTGTAGTAGAGCGAGGCACTCCTGGATTCAATGCCGGAAAAAAAGAAAACAAACTGGGCATGCGTGCCAGTGAAACCGCAGAAATGATTTTTGACAATTGTCGTATTCCAGTGGCTAATCGTTTGGGAGAAGAAGGCGAAGGATTTATTCAATCTATGAAAATTCTGGATGGCGGCCGAATTTCAATTGCAGCCCTTTCTTTAGGTATTGCCAAAGGCTCTTACGAAGCCTCTGTAAAATACTCGCAAGAGCGACATCAATTTGGTCAGCCTATTTCCAAGTTCCAGGCTATCAGTTTTAAATTGGCGGACATGGCGACTAAAATTCAAGCAGCGGAATTATTGACGCGCAAAGCTGCGAATCTGAAAAACAATGGAAAGAAAGTAACTAAAATCGGAGCGATGGCCAAGTACTATGCTTCTGAAGCTTGTGTAGAAATTTCTACGGATGCGATTCAGATTCATGGCGGTTATGGTTATACCAAAGATTTTCCGGTGGAGAAATTTTTCCGAGATTCCAAATTGTGTACCATTGGTGAGGGAACTTCTGAGATTCAAAAACTGGTAATTTCCAGAGAAGTGATGAAGGAGTTTAGTTAAGACCTTTATTTTGTAGGACTGTTTATAAAATAAGAACCAATCGAGAGGGATAAAGCAAAAGGAAGTTCCTTCTACTTTATCCCTCTCACATCTACTTTACTTTTTCTAAGCTAATCCAACTATTAAAGAATCTGAGTATATCCTAATTCCTATTATTTTTATAATCATTTTTTCTTATCTATTTACAGCGAACTTAGGAGTTGGTGTTAACAGGGAAAAACCACAAATCCATCTTTTAGTGAAACGGGCTTACTAAAGAATTGAAATTATAAAGTGTTAACAATACAAATTTATGATATTAATTCAAAAGTATTCCATATTTTTACTTTTAGAACAATAAAACCATTGTCAGGCAATTAGATTACCAATTACAGAATTTAATTGAAATCGAATTGTAAATGGCAAGACCAAAATATAAAACTAGAAAACATATCATTGAAAGTTTCCATCTTTCAAATCCAAATGATAAAAACTAGAACAATCTAATGATAAACTATTTTTTAAAAACTTAGGTACTCTTCCAAAGTAGCAGGAAGAAGTATTGTAAGTATATCGACTCATTACAAAAGTATTGGTGGCTTGTTAATGCCTACCGATCACCGAAGTAATGTCTCCTAATAATTGAATTTAAAAACTACAAAAAATGCATTTGAAAACTTTAATCTCTTGTTGTTTATCGGCTACAATTGCTTTTGCTTTATTCTCTTGTACGGAGAAAAATGCAATTACTAAAACCTCCAATAAAGAGGAACTATCGCAATCCGATACGTCTAAAAATACTTCCTTAAACAATCAATCCAGCCAGGGCACTCCCTCATTTACTGAAAATGGAAAAACTATTGATTTAGTTGAATTTAAGGAGGAAGAGATTCTTCGAAAAATTTCCCCTGTTTCAAAATTTGATTCTGTAACGGTCATGGCTGGTGACTGTCAGGAAGTATTTTGCAATCTGGCCGGATACAATATGTACAGAAAAAGTAAGAGCGGAAACTATATGTTGGAATACGACCCTGTTACCTCTGTAAATACGATCTATGGTACAGATAGTAAGAAACTAGGTACTATAAAAATTGAAGCCAATAATCCAGAATACGGTATCACTACCCTACCGCTGGAAAATGAACCAGGAATTTTATTTGTTGACGTCCAAAATCATTTCAGCAAGTATAAGATTGATGGAGGTCAAATGAAATTAGATTGGAAGATTGATATAGGTCCAGATTATTTTACCCATAGCTACCACATATTGAATAAGGAAAACGCACTGATGGTATTTCGAAGAAATCACAATAACAACACTGCAAGCTTTGATAAATATTCGATGTTAGATGGAAAATTACTTGGCAGCAAATCTCTGGGACCAATGCCTTTTGAAACAAAATATGTTTTTGACGATGACCTGATGGCTATTTACGATAGAGAAAAGGTGATTATTTATGACTTTTTAAATAACAATAGTACGCGTGAAATTCCGGCAAAAGGGATTATTAATTTAATAGCCTTTACCAGAGATGATAGCCGCCTAGCTGGACTTTTCATGGATGATTCTGGTATCAATAGATTTGCTATTAATGGAGATGAAATTACCAGTTCAATAATAAAATTGGATCCAAAATATTCTTGCTCCAGATTATATGCTGAAAAAGAAACCCTAGCAATAAATTACTTCCAAACCAATACACCGGGCCTTTACTCCAACGACACCAAATTATTGAGTCAAGGAGTAATTCTAATGAATGATCAAAATTCCAAAACCTACATTATGAAGTGCAATTCTGTAGCGGATTATTTATCAATGCACACTTCTCAAAATGCTTTAATTCTAAAACAGTCAGGGGAAGTTTTCAAAATGGATTTAAACCTAATTAATAAATAAAAAAATTAAACTATGAAAAAGGTTACTTTTTTCGTATTGGCAATTTTTTGCTCTTTGGCAAGCTATGGTCAATATCCCTTAATAACTCAAAACGTCCAACATGACATTGTTGGTGTCGTTGGCGAACTCCGTGGTGGTGGCTCCAGATACCATTACGGGTTAGACTTTTCCGCTGTAGATGGTACTAATGTAATTTCCATCAACGCCGGTCCATTAAGGAAATTAAAAGGTGCTGTAGCTGTTGGAGAATTTGGATATGTGCATTGCTTGCCAAGTACCGCCATTAGTGCCATGGCCGATGGAACTCAAATTGCAGCAGGAACGATTTTGGGAACAATTTATACACCGAAGCTGGGAGACCATGTGCATTTGCAAGAAGCCAATGTTAATATTTATGGTTCTGCTGCCACTTCCTGGGAAACCGGTGGAATATGGATCAATCCAATTAATGGTTTGAGCCCCTTTGTCGATAATAGTGGCCCAGCAATTGACTGGGTCCGATTGTATCGTCAAGGAACCAATAGCAATATTACCTCAGCACTTACGCTTTACGGACAGATTGATGTTTATCTTAATGGGGAAGATGATGGAATTGATGCCGATGGTTCTGCCGATGACGATTATAATTTAGCTCCTTCAACTGCATCATTTCAGATCACCGATGACGCTAATACCACGATTTACAATGGCCCTGGAGTTGATTTTTCAAATGTTCCACCCAATGCTTCAGCCAGTACTTTTTTCCATAATTTGGCAAATAGTGGTAACTGGATAGGATCCTTGACCAATCACGCATTTACCACCCCATATAATAGGTATTGGAATTCCAGAAAAACGATTGCTGGAGATTATGACGACACCGCCGATACTCCGGAAAATAACGATCTGGAAGGCAAGAAGATTAAGTTCAACGTGTCTTCTTGTGATCGATTTAATTGTACAGGTTCGGTTATTCCATCAAATTCAAGTGATTTCTATACCGTAGATAACTTCCTGCCTTTTATCAATAATTTTCATTTGATTTCAGACATTACGGGACCAGGGAATACAACTATTTTCCAATACAATAGAGAGCAAAGTGAAGAGGGAACTCCTATTAATAATGGTCGCATTACTAATGTATCTGCTTCTTTTGACAATAGTATTTCTACCTCAACTGCAACCTCCTCTGTATTCCTTTCTGAAGAGATGAAAGAAATGGAAATGAGATGGAAAGTTGATGGCCAAAATTGGTCTATATGGAGTGACATGACTGTAAATCCCCTCGACCCTCTGAATTGGACACTTGAGATTAATGGATTTGCTGATGGTTGTGTACTTTTTAATTTTAAAGGAAAGGATAAGGCCGATAATGATTTACTAAATGTATATCAGCTTACCAATAGCAATGATATTCTCAATAGCACGAAAATTCCTACCAGAAATGGAGCAACCGCATGGAACAATGATCCTGGAACTGCTGTTGGGGAAGACTTTTTCTATAGTTGTACAGACTGTGCTACCATAATCGACGGTTTCAAAGGAGAAATCATTCTTAGTAGAAAAGCTTCTGGTGATTGTGATGATATCACAGATTTCACAGAAACAATTACTGTTGATTGTGATGGAAATATCATTGTAGCCCTTGATGGACTAAACGAATTAGACTATATCGTTGGTTGGTTAGGTACAGATGGTATTTATCATCTCGGTGATGTTGAACATATCGGAGAAGTTGGTGAAAACTGTTACCTTATAGAGTCTCTTGACGGATGCTGTAACTACTCCGGATGTATAATAGTAACTGACGAAACTCATATAGGAACAAATTATGATTTAGAATTTGGTCCTAGTTATGATTTAGATCATAGAATGGTCACGATCACTACCGATAATGATAATTTAGCTTACCCGATTTGTATCAATTTCTATGATGATAATAATAATCAACCTTGCGCCAAGAGAGTGTTACCAAGTTCATCATTTGTAGCCACTTGTTCTGAATTCGTAGTTGGTGAAAGTTACTGTATCGTCTTTGAAGATGCCAATGGATGTATTTCAGAATATTGCTTTACCATGGAAGGACAGACCTGTCCTGGTGATTTGAATGTCAATCTTGAAAACATAACAGATGTCTGCGGGATTGCTCCTGGTAGAATTGACATATCCATTGATGGAGGAAATTGTCCTGATTATGCCCTTGAATGGAGCACTGGTTCTAGCTCAACTTCCATTTACGGTTTAAGTGAAGGAACTTACTGTGTAACTGTTACTGGTAAAGATAATTGCAGTGATTGTAAAACCGTCAAATGTTTTGATGTAGCAGCTCTCGCTTGTGATGATTGTGCTAGTGATATTATCATTACTGGAAATGTTACTCCATATTCCGTTTGTCGTGTGCAATACTTCCCATGGGAAACATTGAGAGTATCCGCAGGATATTTATCCTGGACAATTCAAGGTGGATCTGGTGACTATACTGTAACTGCTTGTTGGATTAATCCTAATACTGGACTCCCTCAATCCGTACCGATCACAGGAAGAAATGGTATAACTATCGATCCTAGAATGTGGGGTGATTATTGTATAAAAGTCTCTGACGGCTGTGGTAACTTTACTCAAGAGTGCTTTGGATTTTGGCAAGTAGTCTTGCCTGAAGAGATACCAAATTGTAAGTGGACGAAGAAATACTTCTTCTTTGCTGAGGAGGAAGAATTTGATGCAGAAGCCATGGAGAAAACAATATTGGAATCCAAAGTAATGGAATCTGTATATACTACTCCTTCAAGATACTGGTCTGCAATCCGAGATTATGAAGATCGTGAGAATATAACCTATGAAGTATTTTCCAATAAAACTAAAACCGTTCAAATGTTGATTCAGTTTAAGAAGTCTGATGTCAAAACGGATGGTAAAAAATTGGTTGGTTCCGACATAGAACATATTCTTCTGGAAGATCCTGTGGTAATCGATCAGGCGACAACAATTAATGAGTCTCTGATCAATTCCAAGATCAAAGCTTATCCAAATCCGTTTGAAACTTATGTAGATCTTGAGATTAGCTCTACTAAAGCCTATACCGGAAAACTTGTGATTCATGATGTACTTGGTAAACAATACGTTGAGAGTCAAATTAATATCGAAAAAGGTGTCACCAACATAAGTCTTAATGATTTAGGACATCTACCTACCGGAATTTTATTTATATCTGTTATTTCAGATGACAATAAAATAAGTACCATTAGAGTGATGAAATCGCAATTCTAATTGCGCACTTCAATATTTTAATAAGTAAAATTTAGAGGCTGTCTCACAACTAAAGTTGTGAGTCAGCCTTTTTTCATTTTGCGCAGTATTTGTATCTTTAAAACAGGAGCAAAAAGAAAAAGAAAGGACACAACAAAGTCGTATTTAAAGGCTACGAACAAAATAGCTAGTGCTCACAATATTAAAAAGTGGTGGGCTAAAACACTACAGTATTGTCCATCCCATTGTAGCTGCTAATCAAGTTTTAGCTCTACAAAACCAGCATTCTAGCTGTAACTCGTTTGTACTCTTTTTGGGCTTTATCCCAACAGATTACTACACAGCAGGTAAAACTAGGTTTTGCAACTAAAATCAAAATATAAAAAAGGCCGCCTCTTTAGTTGGTACTAATGAGACGGCCCCTTCGTATATGTATAGCAAATTATTTCCAGATTTATTCTGCCCGAGAAAAGTGCTCCATCGAACGGCAATAAACGATGCCCGAGAAAAAAGACAAACAAAGTCCGAAAGCCAAACCAACTACCACAGATTCAATCGCAAAAGAAAATACAATTCCTAAAGAAATACCAAGGATCATTAAGAAACGGAACATTGAAGGGGATTTAGGGTACGAATTCATTTTTAAGGTTTAAGTTAACAATATTGTAAATTTTAAAGCAAAGGCGAAATTTAATTCTATACTTTCCTTTTTAACTACAATACAAAGTTAAGTCAAAGCGATTTCCCAAACATTATTTTTCTATTAATGACGATGAAATTTCGATGAAGTGTTAAAATCCTTAACAGAAACGGTATTTTGGTCCAACCTAAAAGCCCAATTTCCTAGCTATATCAGCAGGGATCGCCTTTTTATGAACCAATACAGAGACCGTTTTCATTTGAAAATAAGCTTGAGACATATATAGGTAACCCTTGTATTCACTGATTTCTCCCCAAGAATTTTTAATTTGATAATACTTGGTACCGTCTTTATCTTTCGCAATTCCGGCGAGGTGCATCAAATGATCGTCTGTGGTAGAAAAACTTTCAAATGCTTTTTGACGATTTTCAGAAGTTACGGTCATTTCACTTGCAGGGCGATTAAATAAATCTTCTCTTTTAGGATTTAGAGGCAATACGGCTATCCCTTCTTTCGCAGAAAAACCCTTTTCACTTACATCTCCATCCCAGGCAACAGAAAATCCACCTTTTATAGCATTGTCTGTAATTTTTTCCAATTCCTCCAAAGGAACATTATAGAACAGTCCATTGGAATAATTATCTGGAATTTCGAGGACAAAAGGTTGATAGAAAGGATGATGTGTAAAAGAAGTTACCTGAATATAATCGGCAGGATTGATCCCAAGGCTGGCAGCAAACGTTTGAGGGGTATATGATTTTCCTTTGTAGGTAAACTGCTCCGGCGAAGTTCCAAGATAAACATCCAGGATTTGTTCAAAAGCGATTTTCCATTTTGCGGAAAGGTTTTTCCTTTTCATCAAAGCATCCAGCATTCCTTTCATTACTGCTTCCATTTCTCCGTGATCATGCTTTTTTTCTCCTTCCAATAATCCAGAATAGGCTTCTTCGGGAACAATGCCATAGCGATGAGCGATAAAGATGGGATCGTGTGCCAGGCTACCTTGAGAAAAATTGGCTTTTCCTTGTCGGAGCACATAATTCCGGGCTTTGTCTTTATAAATATTTCTGACGGTATACATTTCAGAAAAATCATGTTGTCCTTTGCCCAGGCGAATCGCTTCTGACTCCAAAAAAGAGGAAGTTGCTAAACTCCAGCAGGTCCCCGTTCGGTCTTGGCTTTTCACCGGCGTACAGGCTACTTCTGATTCTAGTTTGAAATTATATTCGTTTACAGGTTCGACCTGTGCAAATGCAGGAAGTCCTAAAAAACAAAGCAGGCTCAACAGGTTTAATCTAAAGCTCATATGATGTAAATTTTAGTAGAAATAAAGCAAGATAATATTTTTAGCAGGTTCCTAAAAGTTTGTGCGAGACTTATAAGCGAGTTTAGAATCTTAAATGGGTAAAAAAGAAGATTGACAGATTAATTTTCTTTATTTACAGCGAATTTCCGCTATAAATAAAGAAAATTATACTAAATTTGTTTTTCATTTAGTGCCTATCACTTTTGATTATTGATACCGCATTAATTCCCTTCCCCTTAGCTTCAAGTAAAACTGTTCGATGCAAAATTGAACAATTCATCAGCATTTTGAAATTGCTGCTGCGATTTACTATTGTATTGTTATCAAAATTCCCAAGGTGTATTTTCATTAATAGATAAGCTATCAAATGTTATAGTCTGTCTATGCTATACTTATAGCTTCTATTTTCTTTTTAAATCATACCTCAGGAAAAAACGCAACAGAAAAATGTTATTCGAGAAAAAAGAACACTTAATAAGTGGACCTCAGGACCCAAAAACAAAAGAAAAAATCAGATTGAAACTCCGGTTTATCCTCAATAAATATGCAAAATGCATCATAGGAATATCCAACCAGTCGGATGGACGGCTGCGTTTTAGGTTTGATCAAGAGGGTTTCAAAGCACTGTATTATGTTTATAAATCTTCTAAACAAGCCACTACCCAACACTATGTGGATACTTTTCAAGACCTATATATAAATGAGTTATTGAAAGATGAAGATGGAGAATGGACTAATGCCATAGATGAAAATGAAAAAGGACCCTACTATTTATTCCTCGCTGCGAGAAAATCAAAAAGAGGATATTAGTTCTCAAGCAAAAAGGACATCCTTACGGATGCCCTTGGAGAGGTTCGTTTGAACCGATTGACATAACAGATACAGAAAAAATCACTAAAATAGGAGGAGGTATTTTATTAATGTGTTTATTTATTGGGTATTGAGCCAGAAACCTCCATTTTGGGTTTTTATTTACCTATTCAGTTTTATTTAGCGCTGTTTAAAATTTTAAGTCTTTAAAAGATTTTGGCAGGACCTGGTCTAAAATTGCTTCCAGCCCACAGTCCTACCAAAACTCATTCAGTTCAGAAACAATTGTTCCCTCCCTGATCATAAGCCCATAATAACGCTCTTAAAAGTCAAAGACCATCAAGTTTTTTATTCCTAGTCATGTTTCTTATTTGCGCTCTCCTAATCAGGCCTGTTTCAAAAAGTTTTCTCATTTCTCGACACACCACTTATTAGTTATAAGAGAAAGTTTTTTTCAGAACAACCATTGTTATTCATTTGCTTTTTATATTGACAATAACGTGCCAATATGCCAAAAAAGATATCGCAATTCGTGACCTCCCGTAACGAGGTAAAGGTACACATGTAAATAAAAAATATACAAAACGTATATAAAAACATCATACTTATATTCTTTCTTATCCATTTAAAAACCATAAATCCCAAAACAAAAAACACCCGAACCCCAAAACTACAACTTCCCCATAAAAATCTAGTAATCAGATAA
The DNA here is from genome assembly GCA_035593235.1 of Phascolosoma agassizii. NCBI lineage: Eukaryota > Metazoa > Annelida > Sipuncula > Phascolosomatiformes > Phascolosomatidae > Phascolosoma > Phascolosoma agassizii. Next base: position 34,320 of record JAVJHY011565540.1, on the reverse strand, counting down.
TTACAAAAATAAAAATCACTTGACTTGGAAACCTGTCTCCATTATTCAAATTATCATTACAACACATATCTAATAAAACACATAACAAATAGTTTTAACATTAAATGGTTCTGTCACGCTTAACAAACAATATTCGTGACAACGCGCTGCTACAAAAACAAGCCACAATCACTATTTATCCTGTCACAAACAGGTTGATTTTTTATTCAAACACATTATATTTAACAATAATAATACTTAATTCACTTTCATTCGCCTAAAAGAGAGCAAATCGTGGCTTTCCCCAAAAATGAAAGCATTGATTTTTGAGCTTACCGGGGGTTGTGACGCAGCGGAGAGCATCAATAAAAGGAAGGGAATTTAGAAGAGGTTGGTAAAACTGAAAATTTCTATAAAAAAATATAAAGGTAAAAAGTCAGGAACCACTGATTTTGAAATAAAGTAAAATGCCGTTCGATTAATACTCCTGACTGGGGTTGATAAATCCTTTCATAAATACTGCCGTGGCGGTCGAATCGCTCTGTTTGATAGATACTAGTGTCTATTTGTTCTAATCCATTTTTGTGCATGGCCCAATCTTCCTTTGACCAAGCTGTGATTTTTCCTCCTTCAATACCATAGCCATCTACCGGAAAACGAACTCGCTCCATTTGGAAAAGACTATCTCGATGAAAACGTTGGTAGAAACTGGTATAATCCTCTGCCTTTCGAGAGGAGGTCTTTTTGAATCCCTGGCAACTGGAAAAGAAAAGAAAGAGGCAGAAAAAAAGGATAAAAATTCTCATGCGATTAAATTTGGGAGTGAAGTGCTAAGTTACTCATTAATCAAATACTCTAAAATTCCCTATCTTCAAGCCAAACAATTCACTATGGAATCTGCCCTTCACATTTATGAAGCCAGCAATATTTATCTCAATCAAACGACTACATGGAGTTTGTGGATTATTGGCTTTTCAATTCTTGCTTTTTGGCTTAATCATCGAAGAAAAGTAAACCATAGGCAACGAGGAATCCAAAAAATAATTAGCCTTCTCCTGGGATTTGTAATACTCCTAGCTGCCGGGTCTGCTTTTTTCAGTTGGCTCACCAGCAAAAGAATTGGCCCAGTAGCGGTATACGCTGATCGGATAGAAACCAATGAAGGAACTATCCAGGCCAGCAAAATCCAAAAAGCTTATATGTACCAATCTCTCCCTAATTCCCTTTTTCAACTGAATAACTTAAGAGATAGCAGCCTGCTTTTTATTATTGAGGAATATTCTGGTAAAACCCATGTTTTCCCGGAAGACAATTATCCGATCCAGCAAATGATGGATGACCTCCGTCCCTGGTTACAAAAGGCGACTAGGAAAAAATAAAATAGGCTGAACCTCTAGCGAAGATTCAGCCTATTTTATTACTTGTAAGTACGGTGGAAGCTAGTCGACTTCAATCGTCTTGGAGAGCATTCCGGTAAAAGAACGCAATTCAACGATATATATACCTTGAGGATAAGTACTTAAATCCAGTTCGTAAATTGTATCAACTGGCAAATCGTATAAATTATCTTCCAAAACAACCTGTCCTGCTGCATCCATTACCTTAATGTCATTGAGATTTACATTAATCTTTTCAAAATCGATATAATAAATATGTTGTTCTTCATCTACATAAAAAGACCAATCTTCGCTACTCATATTCAACAGACTTGAAGTAGCTACGATAGATTCGATATTGACACTAGTCGAAGATTGTGCAAAAAGTTGGCAGCTAAGGCTACTAACAAAAACAAATGCCACAAGTAGAGATAAACGTTGCATAAGATTCTGGAAATTTTAAGTAGATGGAATAAAGTTCGGTTGTACAAATATATAAACATTATTTAAAGAATAAAAAACTTTAAAACAACGCACAACCAAATAAAATTTTACAAAACCGACGGTCAAAGGGAATTTGCTGCTAATAACTGGGAAATCAGAATTTATATTGGCCGACAATAAAAAAAGGAAAATACTCTTTGGTTTCTATAACTGGTAAACTTTAACATAAAAAGCAAAAAAACAGGCAGCGTAGAAGCTTAACTTATCGTTGGCAGACTATTGATTAACGAGGCGTTTAAATTATTATTGTATGAATTTTGAGAAATTCAACCTCTATTTCCCAAGTCCAGCACATCCAAGATGTTTTTATACACCACTCTTTCTTCTCCATAAAATTCCTCCAAAGTCATCCAGGTAGCAATTTCAATATCTTCCTCCAATTCTGGGGTCAGCTCAGAATCAGTAGTTTGCATGCTGTACCAAAACACTTTTTTGAGCACTCTTCGTCCAGAAGCCTTGCGAAAAGTATGGAAAGTCTTCCCAATTTTCTTCACTAATTCCAGATTTTTCACGCCAGTTTCTTCTCGAACCTCCCTCAATGCCGCCTCTTTCTTTCCTTCTCCTGGGTCAATTTTACCCTTCGGCAAATCCCAGCTATTGCGCCGATAGATAAAAAGGATTTCCTTTTTATCATTAAAAACCAATCCTCCAGCAGCTTTTTCCACTTGAAAATGGTTTTTAAAAGCCTGATAAAGCTCCTTTTCATCGTTGGAATAAAGAATTACTGCTGCAAAACGACTGCTCTTTTCCAGCATATCGACATAATGGAGTAAAAATTTGCCTTTCCCGGCATACCTGGCTTTTAGAATTTCTCCTGATCCTTTGAGATCAAAGTTAGGTAGGGCATCCAATTCTGAGGTATTCACTAGCAAAAGTGGGGTCTCATTAATATATATTTTGTACATTTGCGCACCTTAATTAGGAATTTCGGATTATCAAAACACAGGGTAATATAGCCCGAATTCATTACAAATCAAGGCAATTAAATGCTTCGATTTTTTGTTTTTTAAATTCCTGTTCATTTTTGAATACCAATGGAGCTTATGATTAATAATTTTGGAAACATCTTGATTCTTCATTGAGCCATTTCTAGCCGAATCCTAATTATCCCAAGAAACTAAGGAATCCAATTTGATTTGGAGACCACTGTCTGCGGACAGCATTTAGCAAGGAAGAATACAATAGAATGTCAATTATCACAAAAAAATCAGAAGCATTTCTGCAGAAATACCTAAATAATGCTTCTCCAACCGGTTTTGAAGAAAGCGGCCAGAAAGTTTGGTTAGAATACATCAAACCCTACATAGATGAGTGGAAGTCTGACAATTATGGCAGCGTTTACGGCATTATTAATCCCGGACAGGATTATAAGGTCGTAATCGAAGGTCATGCAGATGAAATCTCTTGGTTTGTTCACTACATCACCGACGATGGCTATATTTATGTGGCTCGTAATGGTGGTTCCGATCATTTAATCGCTCCTTCCAAAAGGGTAAACATCTATACTAAAAATGGAATCATCCGAGGCGTATTTGGGTGGCCTGCTATTCATGTACGCAAAGGAGAAGATGCCAAATTGACTCCCAAGCTCGACAATATTTTTGTAGATGTAGGTGCCAAGAATAAAAAAGAGGTCATCAATATGGGTATACATGTTGGTTGTGTCCTGACCTTTGACGATGAAATGGAAAAACTCAATAACCGCTTTTATGTTGGTCGGGCATTGGACAATCGTATGGGTGGTTTTTGTATCGCAGAAGTAGCTCGACTTTTACAGAAAAACAAAATCACCCTCCCCTTCTCTCTATATATTGTCAATGCCGTCCAGGAAGAAGTTGGACTCCGCGGAGCAGAAATGATTGCGGACACCATCAAACCGGATGTCGCAATTGTTACAGACGTTACGCATGATACTCATACACCATTGCTCAACAAAATCAAAGAAGGAGATGTCAAATGCGGCAAAGGTCCATCTGTAACCTACGCCCCGGCAGTTCACAACAAACTCCTCAATCTGATCATCGATATAGCAGAAGAAAAAAACATTCCTTTTCAAAGAGAAGCGGCCTCCCGGTCAACTGGTACAGATACCGATGCTTTTGCTTATTCCAACGGAGGGGTTCCATCTGCTTTGATTTCGCTTCCACTCCGTTATATGCACACTACCGTGGAAATGGCCCATAAGGATGATGTAGAAAATGTAATCAAATTGATTTACGAAACATTGTTAAAAATCAAAAGCGGCCAAAGTTTTAAATATTTGTAAGAAGGATCGGTGTTTCGGTATTCCGGTTTTACGGTACGCGGTATTCGAAAACCGGAACACCGGAATACCGCAAACCGTAGTACCAATTCAATATTAATGCGCATAGTCAAAGATTTTATCAACCTGCTTTTCTATGGCAATTTTTGGATTGCTGGATGCGCAGCTGCTATGGGCTTACAAAGTCAATACCTCTATCAAGGCTATATTGAGTTGACTCCATTAATGGCACTGTTATTTGCTGCTACGCTTTTCGTTTATGCTTTGCATCGGATTGTAGGTATTTCCCGCTTAAAAGATTTTTTGGAAGAAGAACGGTACTCCGTCATTTATCGCTACCGAAAACACATCCGGGTATATGCGATCCTGGGAGGAATCGGAGCGATCGTTTTTTTCTTTTTTCTCTCTCGTCGAATTCAGCTTGAATTACTAATCCCTGGTATCATTTCTTTGGGATATGTTTGGCCCATCCTTACGGGAAAACGAAGATTGCGAGACATCAACCACATCAAAATTTTTCTCATTGCGCTGGTCTATGCCTGGGTGACGGTAAGACTCCCCGCCATCGAAGCAGGTTATGCTGCTTTCAATCTTTCCATGATCCTGTTGATTTTAGAACGCAGCCTTTTTATTTTTGCGATCACCCTACCCTTCGACATTCGCGACTTATTGGTAGATCAGCACTCCAAAGTCAAAACCATTCCTTCGATGATCGGAATCCCACAAAGCAAGTATTTGGCTTATGCTAGTTTGGCAGCTGCCTTTGGATTATGTCTTGCGAATATCGGTTTTTATTCTTCCGGAAATTTAATCGCTCTAGGTATTTCCTACCTAAGTACTGCCTTTTTTGTCAGCTTAAGCGACACACAAAAGCACGACTATTTTTTCACTGGCTTAATTGACGGGACGATGATTTTGCAGTTTTTATTGATTATGCTGATTGGATGAAATTATTCCTCGTACAACACCTCATAATCAATAAAAGAAGCTCTCCATTGTTCAAATGCCTGGGGTAATTTCTTTTTCCACTTTTTCTGGTTGGTAAAATAGCGGATCACTGCCGTATTGTTTTCATCTTTTAGAAAAGCAATAGTAGCAGCCCAAAAGGCGGACTGGCCGTCGTGAAGGATGATGGCTTCATTGGAAGTGAGCATTCCCATGACCAATCCTTGTGTTAGAATCCCCTGAAGATCTTCTGCTTCGCTTTTTAATTCAGAAGATTGGATCATGTGCATGTTAAAAGCAATTTGGCGGTAAGCTTCTTCTCCGATCCAGGTTTTAAATTGGTCATGTTGGTCGGCAGAAACAAATACGCCACTGTCGCCAAAAGCAAGAGTAGGTTCTTCCTTGATTATTTTATTATCATAGCGACCAGAAGCATAGGCACGCATCCCAAAACCACATGCAAAATTACTACTGCGCTGATGAACTTCAATGTGGTCTTTTTTTAGGGAAAAATAAATATCGCAAGGTTCCTCCTCCTCTTTTTCATCGACTTCCATAAAATAATCCAATGCTTGTTTAAATACCGCAGAAGTGTCTCCTGTCAATCTCGCTGCTCCTTCTATTTCTCCAACATGCGCGTTTCTATTAAAACTCAGGGCAAAATAAAAAGTACTATCCTGCACATCTCCGATTATTAAATCTCCTCCTTCCCAAATGCCATTGAGGTGCCACTGACCAGACCATTTATCGCTTTCCTTTGAAGCAACTTCCTGCAATTCAAAGTCGTGGCTTTCTCCTTTCAACAGGTTGGTCCATTTTCCGGAGATGTGATTTAAATTGCTAAAAGGAAATACAAATTTGTCTACCACAACATTATCAACATAGGCTTGTAACTCAACGGTTTCATTGAGTTGCATTTCTCCGTGCAATTCAATTGGTTTTTTATCCTTTTGGTAAGCAAAGTTGCCAGTCAAAAATCCATCCCCCCAATTGACTAGTTGCATATCAATAGGATTTTTTTCACCTATATTCCCAATGTACTTTTTCACAAAAGGATCTTGAGGACTTAGGGCTTTCGCTCCTCCTTGAAAATCTTTACTCGCTAGTGTTTTTTGCTCGGTCTCTTTTTGCGTATCCGCATTGGAAGTATCTGTTTGACAAGAAGAAATGGCGAAAACAATAATTAGGGTCTTTAAAAGAAAACAGGATTTTCTCATGATCTGTTTTTGATTGTTAATTAGGAAGCTTCCACTTTCAAGTCTCCCTTGTCTATCGCTCCATCTTTTTTCACTTCTATCAGGTATTCTCCTTTGTAAAGATAATACTTTCCATTCTTCTTCTCTTTTATTTTCACCTGGGCATCCTTCTTTTTTTCTCCTTCATTAATCAATCGTTCCAATTTTTGTGCAGCAAGACTCTCCATACTCAAATCATAATCTATATAATTCATCCCTGCTGCCACTTCTTTTTCAAAGCTGGCTAGGACTGTTCCTTTTCCTGTTTTTACAGATAACTTAATCTTCCCCGGCTCTTTTACAAAAACAGGAATGCTTACTTTAGGTTCTACAGGCTCTCGCCACTTCGAAGAAGCATCACCCCAACGACCAGAATACGATACGGGATCAATAGGGAATACTTTTAGTTTTTCTGTCAAAATTGCTTCGTCTAAAGATTGCAATGCCGCAACATTACCTACATAAAAAGATCGGCCATGCGTCCCTAACACCAAATCATTAGTCTTGGGATGAATCACTAAATCATGGATAGAAACGGCGGGTAAATCTTTCCCTGCCTTCATCGTTGTTTTTCCTTTATCTAAAGAAATGTAAAGTCCATGATCGGTACCAATATAAAGGAGGTTTTCATTGACTGGATCTTCCTTGATTACATTGACGGGCTCGACAGGAAGATCCGTCGCAATCGCTTCCCAGGTTTTTCCATAATCGACAGAACGATATACATAAGCTCCAAAATCATCCCAACGATAACCATTGAGACTAGCATATACTGTAGCCTCTTCAAAAGCAGAAGCCTGCACTCTTGTCACCCATCTGTCTGCTGGTAAACCTTCGGTTATTTTTTCCCAGGTCACCCCACCGTCTTTGGTCACATAGATCAGGCCATCATCCGATCCGGCATAAAGCAAACCGAATTTCAATGGCGATTCATGGATACTAGTGAGTGTTCCATAAGCCACATCGCCCTTTCTCCCTCCTTTTGTCAAATCATCAGAGATAGCTTTAAAGTCCTTTCCTTGTTTTAGAGATCGGTGCACTTTATGAGACCCCATGTATAAAATATCCTGGTTGTGAATGGACAGGTGAATAGGGGTTTGCCAATTCCAACGGAGTTTATCTTCTCCCAGGTCATGCTTTGGAGTGATAAAAGTTCTTTTCTTTTTAGCCAAATTCAAGCGATAATAAAAGCCAAATTGAGAACCTGTATATACGGTATTATTATCGCGGGTATCAATGGCTATTTGCATTCCATCTCCTCCCATTATGGATTTATAGGGATAATGCCCGGAATTGTGCCAACGCATGTTCGCCTTATAAGTACTGGCCCCTTTCCACACCCCATTGTCCTGCAAGCCACCATATATGTTATAAGGCTCGGCATGATCTACCGCAACGGTATAAAACTGGCCGACCGCAGGGGTATTGCATTTGATCCAATGCTCCCCATCATCATAGGAAATATTTACGCCGCCATCATTCCCCGAAATAACATGTTGATTCCGCAAAGGAGACAACCAAAGCGCATGATGATCGACATGAACATTATCGCCATTGATGGATTTAAAAGTAGCACCGCCATCATCGGATCGCAGCACCGGAACGCCGAGGATATATATTTTTTTTGAATCGTGGGGAGAAACTCTTATTTGCCCAAAGTAATAGCCATAGGAGTAAAAAAGATCATCGAGGTATCCATCATGGGTCTTTTTCCAGGATTGCCCTTCATCATCAGATCGGTATACTTCTGCTCCGATCACGGGTGTATCAAAAAGTAAACTGTTGGAATCTTCTAAATACTCAACGAGTGTAAGTGGTTTAATCTTGCCTTTTTTCACCATTTTTAAAACGGCATCTGCGTCGTACTTTTTAGGGAATCTATTGTCTTTTAGAAAGGTGCTTAAAGTCTTTTTATCTAATTGAGCAAAAGCAATGGCATCCATCGTTCGCAGATCGTCTTTGGTCAAAATTTTAGTCTTTTCCTTCTCTTCTTCGGGTCTTCGGTTATAATTGTCTAGTGAAGCAAATAGGATGGTTTTTCCCTCTTCTTTGGTAATCGCCAAACCAATTCTACCTACTCCTTCGCCAGTCGGGAACCCACTCTTTTCGGTAGACATTAAATTCCAGTTCCCTCCTCCATCCTGACTCTGATAAATCCCAGAACCTAACCCCGACTCGACAAAGTTCCAGGCCCGTCGTTCTCTTTGCCAAATGGCAGTATATAATTTTTCTGGATCATCCGGATCGATTACCAAATCGACAGCTCCGGCATTTGGGTTGACAAACAAGGTCTGTGTCCAGGTATTTCCGCCATCAATACTTTTGTAAATTCCACGTTCCTGGTTGGGAGAATAGAGGTGACCTAAAACTGCAACCCAAAGTATTTCAGGATTATCGGGGTGTAAGATGATGCGGCCGATGTGATGACTTTCAGGAAGTCCTTTATATTGCCAGCTTTCTCCGCCGTCTTCACTTTTATACATTCCAATTCCTGAATAAGAAGATCGGCTGGAATTGTTTTCTCCGGTGCCTAACCAGATGATATTTTTTTCCCAGTTGACGGCAATATCTCCAATGGTCATCACTGCTTCCTGATCAAAAAGTGGTTTAAAAGAACTTCCATTGTTCTCCGTTTTCCACAATCCTCCAGAAGCATAAGCTGCATAAAAGATACTTGGGTCCAGCGGATTTACATCCAAGTCTACGATCCGGCCACCAAAAACAGAGGGTCCTGCATTGCGAAAGGACAAATTCGAAACCAGGGATTGTTCCGCCAGTTTTTTACGTTGTTCCACTCCAGCCAAACGATCGGCAGCAGCGGTAGCAGGAACTTCCTGGGCAATACAAAAAAGAGAAAATAAACAAAAATTAAAGGCGAGGAGGTACTTCATTGATACAGGAAATAAGGTGATTAATTGTATTTCCTGTAAACATAAGAAATAGAAATTCAAATGCAAACTCAATTTTAGATCGGCTCTGGGGCTGAAAAATTGATTAATTGACTGATCATTGATTGATTTTACGCTCGATCGTCAATCAATCAATAATCAGTCAATTAATAATGTTGTCGGAATTGTTCCTACCTGGATTACTTATGCTCTCGGCACCTCTTTGCGATCTTCTGGTATTTCTTTCAGGTGATCCATGCCTTCCACGTCAATGTTTAGATTATTGAGGTCGCTGAATTGAATATGGCCTTCGATACTGAGTAAGATAAAACCATCTTCGTTGTCATTAATCAATGCCAGTACATCTGTAATTTCGGTTTCCGATTCGCGAAGATAAATGTCTACTACGGCTCCTCCATTTTGAATTTTCATCAATTCTTCAAAGTTGTCTTTTTTGAGGTCTTTGATCAGACTTTTGACATCTTGTGATCTCACTAAATTCCCTTCTGACATGATGAGCACCCGGAGGTAAGAAATCTTATTCAACATCTTTTGCTCTTCTGCTTCGTCGGTATATTCTGCTGCCATTTTTAGCAACCACCCTTGTAGTTTTACATCCGACACATTTTCCATATCCTGGTATTGATTATAAAAATTCTGGATGATTGGATTTTGACTATAGAGGGCTATGGAGCAGAATAGGAATAGGGCGCTTAATATGTTTTTCATTTTTTTGGTTTTAATGTGATTTTGGATAGCACTACACAATAGGCACTTCTTTTTTCTCTTCTTCCTCTTTTTTAATTGGGATATCATCGCGGAAAAGTTTGATTAGTCGATTGAGATCTTTGTATTTTAATTTGGTTTTTAGGTGAAGCATAAAAAAGGTATCCTCTTCGCTAACTAGAATTAGCAGGCCTTTAATCTTTTTGCCATCCTCACGAACCATGATTTGAACATTCGCGCCTTCTGCCCGCACTGAGATCAAATCATTATAAGAGGTATTCCTTACTCCTTTCACCAAATCGTTGAAATCCTTTTTTTGTACGGGATTAAAATCTTCGGATACAAGAATCCTGGCTTGTCGGATACTTCTTGCGAGTTTTAGCATTTCGAATTGCTCCTCCGTTTCTACTATATCTCTTGCCAGACCGGTACCCAGGCGAATTAAAAATCCGGGGATAATAAAATTTCGAACCTCTTTTCCTTTTTTGTATTGGCGGTAAAATTTCTTGATATTTTTTTGTTGAGCAAAACTAGAAAGCGGAATCGCAAACAGCAAGACGAACAGTAACATATTTTTCATTTCATTTGGATTTTGGAGGATAAAAAGAGTAAGTTAGTCTCGTTCCTGATCTTCCAATTCTTCCAAATGTTCCATGCCATCTACATCTACTGATTTTGCTAGTTTGGAAATTTTCTTGAGGTCGATATTTCCGATAAAACTCATGAGTACAAAATTATCTCCTCCTCCAACAAGCAATAATAATTCCTCAATGATATCTCCTTGCTCTTTGACCAAAAACTCTACGTTTTCCTGATCGTGGCGAACCGTCATCAGGGTTTCGTATGCCTTGGTATCTATTTTTCGTTTGGCTTCTTCATAAAATTCCAGCGTGTTGGTTTCTGAAGTTAGAATGCGCAATGCTTTGAGGTCTTTTACCACAGACATTACCTCTGCCGCCTCTTCATCCTCCAATTCATCAAGGTCTAATTTCCCTAAAATTTCAAACATCTTCGGGCTCAAGTAGACTACCGTAAATCGCTCATCTTCCAGGTACTGATCGAAATATTGAGTAATGGCATCTTGTTGAGAAAAAGCAGGCAAAGCATAACCTATAAACGCGATTAGAAAAACAGATAAATATTTCATTATTTTGATTTTTTTTAATTCATTTTAAAATGTAAAAGTGGTTTCACACTTTATTTTGTTCTAACTACTTTGGTGGCTTCTTCCAGTTCATTGATTCCTTTGAGCGCGGTTTGCGTTCCGGTATTCATTTTTTTGGAAAGTAATAAAAGGGCAGCCTTGGCTTGTTGATAAGTAATTTTTGCTTCTTCCAATTCTTGCTGGTCGACTTCAGCAATTTTGGGGTCGGCTGTTTTAGGAAAAAGAAACCAGAGTGACAAAAGCAAAGCGATGGCCGCAGCGATTCTAAAAACATAAGTTATTTTGCGGGAAGCTTTCTTTTTTAACAGAACTATCTTCGAAGCACTACCTTCCACTCCTGTCAGCTGATGCAAGAGTTTTTGGTCGAAATTTTCAGATAATTCTTGTTCTTGTTCGGCTACAAAAAATTGAAAAAGTGGGACAAAAGAAAGGTGCCTTTCCGCAATGCGCTCCCCCTTAAAATAAAGTTGCAAGGTTTTTTCTTCCTCCAGACTGCTTTCACCAGCCCAGTATTTTTCCAGAAGAAGGTCTATGTGTTTATATTCCATAAGAATCGATATTGATCAATTGTGATTTTATGTTTTTTCGGGCGCGGTGTAAGTAAACTTTCACCTGATTCAATGGGATTTCCAATTGCTCTGAAATCTCCTGATAATTCATTCCTTCTAAATCGCGCAATTGCATCACCATTTTTTGTTTTAGTGGCAGAGTATTCATCAATTTCCGAATTTGACACACCATATCTTTCACTTCTACCCTTTTATCTGGAAGGGCTTCGCTAGCGATAAAATCCATTCCATCTGCCAGCAATCCGGTTTTTTGATGCTTAGAGCGCAGTTTATCAATCGATAGGTTTTTGGTCATCCGCATGCACCAGGCTTCTATATTATTGTATTTGCTCCAATCAGCCCGATTATTCCACATTTTGATAAAAACTTCCTGTACAACATCCTCTGCCTCAGTACTATTTCCAACGATTCTTAGCGAAAAGCGAAAAAGTTTGTTCTTAATGGGCAATATTTGTTTTGTAAAGTTTTCCAGACTCATTGTGACAAATCGACGATCAAAAATGATAAAGAGTTACAGGCAGTTTGCATTTTTTTTTCTATATTGGACTAGTAAATTAGCATATCAAATTATAATTCCCTGATAATCAATACCTAACGAGAGAGAAGGTATTTCTTTTAGAAAATACATAAACACCAATTTTCCACTGCTTTTTTGTCTTTTGATGACATTTATCAAAAAAAAATCGAGCATTGGCTAAACCGTTCTTCTACAATGGCAATTTGAACGCTATTGACTCGTTTTATGAATCGGCTCTATTAACTGGACTTTCGGGTCTGATAAAATAACCTACTAAACTCAGAGGAATTATGAAAAAAAATGCAACTAAGAATTCTTCCACCCTTTCCGCTCTAAAATTCATCAAAGGGATTAAACCTAAAATTAAAAAAAGCAAAATTTCCCGACCAAATGATGATGTAATGTTCTTTCTTGGACAAGCTTAATGTTTTCCAAGTATAGTTCTGTTCTTTTTTCTACAAAAAATCCATTTCTAGCCATTAGTGCTAATGAAAAAATAAAATATACGCTAAGGAACAAATATTAAACATACATTGACCTAAGCAAAGTAAGCACCGCAGTAGCATATTTATCATGCAAATACTGTGGTGCTTGTTTTTTCTCTGCCAGCCTTTTCTCTTTTACAACTTTTGCCTCTCTATCTGGTTCTTTAAGAAGTATAAATACAGCAGGAATTGTATTTTTACACTTTCAAACAAACCTTAATTGGTTTCAGCATTTAAAACAGTTGGTTTTCTACTCCATGAAAAGAATAGATAAATTATTAAGTACCAGTTTTGCGGCACCTTTTGTAATGACTTTTTCCATTGCATTATTTGTCTTGATCATGGTATTCTTCTGGACCTATATCGACGATATCGTGGGCAAAGGGGTCGGATTGGTTTTATTGACTGAACTGGTTTTTTATCTGTCGGTTTCAATGGTTCCAATGGCTTTGTCGATTGCGGTATTGATCTCTTCGGTAATGGTAATGGGAAATTTGGCGGAACATTACGAACTGGCAAGCCTTAAATCAGCAGGAATCCCTCTTTGGCGAGTGATGGCTCCTTTGATGGTCGTTGCTTCTCTAATCGCTATTTTCTCTTTTTTCTGTTCCAATAATTTAATCCCCGTCGCCAATTTACAATTCAAATCCAGGCTTTACGATATTCGTAAACAAAAACCTACACTTAGTTTGGAGAAAGGGATTTTTAATTATGATTTTAAAGGTTTTGTGATTCGCATTGGAGATAAAGGAGCAGATAATCGGTCGATATCTGATGTCTTGATTTATGACCACAACAATTACAACAAGAGCGGCACCACCCGAATTCTTGCTGAGAAAGGAGAAATGTATACCACTGATGATAAGAAGTTCTTCATCATGAATTTGGTAAATGGCACTCAATATCAGAAAACAGAAAGGAAGAAAAAAGATGGAAAAGGGGAAAGTCATTCTTTTGTTCGAACCAACTTTAAAGAGTGGAATAAGGTTTTTGATCTTCAGGAATTTGAGTTAAAAGAAACCCAAAAAGATCTTTTTAAATCTCATCAATCTATGCTAACCAGTCGTCAATTGTCAATGGCTATTGATTCGATTGAAGATAAAATCATAGACAAATATCAAAGCTTGTCTAATCTGATGCTGCAAACGCATTTCCCACTAAAAGACCTGGTCGTAAAAAAAGAACCCAAAAAATCTAAGAGAAAAACTGCTCCGCCAAAAGGAGCAACTACCAATAAAAGTCCCGGTAAAAAAATCACGAATGACACTACAAAAACAGTAGCTGAGAAAGCGAAAACCGATGAAAAGGACTTGATGAAAAAACAAGCCGCCAAGGCCATAAAAAAAGCCAGAGCAGATCGCAAAAATAAAAAGGAACCTACGAAAGCCAATAATTTAAAACCTGGCAGTAGCAACAAGACCGCTACCATTCCTCCTAAGCAAGTTAACAAGAAAAAAAATCAACAAACCGCTGCTTCAAAAGCACAACAGAAAATCGAAAAAAACAAGAAGTCCAATAAAGCGATAAGCAGAGCCAACACCCCGGTGCGCCAAGAAATCACCAAGCCTTTAAAGGAATACGATACCTGGATGGAAACGATACCTCCGCTAGAAAAAAGAGCTTTGTATTCCAGGGCAAAATCTACTTTGCGCACCTTGGCCAGTCAGGCAGAATCTACGGCCCGCACCATGGATCGACTACGAGAATCCAGAGTCAAACACATTTATCAGTTGCATGAAAAATTTAGTATGGCAGCGGTTTGTCTTATTTTCTTATTCATCGGTGCTCCGATGGGAGCCATCATTCGAAAAGGAGGTTTTGGTTACCCGATCCTTTTTTCCATCTTCTTTTTTATCTTGTTTATTGTAATGAATGTTTTTTGCAAAAAAGTAGCAGAAACTTTTGTCTTGGATGCCCTTTTAGCGGCCTGGTTGCCTAACTTAATTTTGTTCCCTGTTGGCATCATCCTGACCTATCGAGCCATGAATGATTCCAAGATTATTAACCTAGACAAGTATACCGCCTTTTTGGGGAAACTATTTAAAAAGAAAGAGAAACAAGCGGACTTAAATACTCCCTAAGTATACCTACCACAAAACAAAAAACACCACTCAAAGTATGATTCAAATCATCAAAGACAATCGACTGTACTTCTTGTTATTTCTTATTTTTTTCTTTTGTGGAATTATGCTCTTATTCAAAATTAACCATGGAGATCTTGTTCTTTTTTTCAGCGAACATCGCAGTCCTTTATTGAATGGATTCTTTCGAAATTTCACCAAGATGGGAGAAGAAATTGTTTACATCGTTTCTTTGATTGTCCTGATACTTTACCGATTTCGATATGCCATTCTTATCCCCATCATGGCCGTTTTAGTAACCATCATCAGCTTTGCCGCTAAAAGTTTTTTTGCCCACAATCGTCCCGCAGTCTACTTTCAGAAGGACAATATCATCGAACAAATCAATCTGGTAGAAGGCGTTCAATTATTAACTGGCCCAACGAGTTTTCCCTCTGGACATACCATGTCCGGCTTTGCCATGTACGGCTTAATTGCTTTAATGATAGTTCGAAAAAAAGCATGGCCTATTTTACTGTTTTTGATGGCTTTATTGGTAGGTGTTTCACGTATTTACCTCGTTCAACATTTCCTAAGAGATGTAATTGCGGGAGCTACAACAGGAACTCTATTGGCACTTTTGGTTTTCTACATTCAGTCTCGTATTCCGTATAATCCAAACAGCATGTGGAATACTGGCCTTTGGCAAATCATATCAAAACGAGAACAGCCCAGGGCTTAAAATCCGAATTTCAAACTTCCCCAAATTCCTCTCCCCGGCATTGGTCGAAAACTTAAAACTTCATAGTCAGCATTCCAGATATTTTCAATTCGGCATTGCAAATTCAAACTCTTTTTGCCCCATAAAAAACGATGAGATAAAATCATTTCTCCCAATTGATAAGCAGCAATGTCATTTTGATTGTCTGAGCTGGTAAAACGAACCCCATTGTATTGGTGGCGGTAAATGATCCGACTTTGCCGATAACTCAGGTTGATTTGAGCGCGGATACTGTGGATTGGCACATGAATCAATTGTTTACCTAGTGCCTCCTCTGCTCCGGCATAAACTTTTTCATTGGTCGCCCGATTCCATTGATAATTCAGGCTAGTTGAAAGTCGGAATGGATCAAAATCTAATTCTATTTGAGAAAAGGCTTCCAAACCTCTCGACCATACTTTTCGAAGGTTATCCGGTTGCCAGGTATTGTTTTCTTGCGGTATCCAGATGATCCAGTCATCGACCAAAAGATTAAATGCAGTAAGTCGATTTGTCCAGGAATGCTTTTTCACGGGAGCTTTAAAAGACAAATTGAGTTCTCCGTTCCAGCCTTTTTCTGCCAACAAATCCGGGTTTCCTTTTGCCAATTTCCCAGCCCAGTAAAGATCATTGAAGGTAGGTAATTTATAATTGCGAGACCACTGAGCAGCCACTACTAAGCCAGACCAATCAGGGCTTTTGACCCCTATTGATCCTGTGGTTGGTGCGCTGGTATTAGCCAGCCATTCCTGGCGAAGACTGAGTACGGATTGCCATTTTGCCAAAGCTTGTTTATAAGATAAAAAAGCAGCCAGTCGATTGCGTTTTGCATCCTGCCCAAAAATACCAGGAGCCACACCGATCTCCTGTGTCCAATTGATTCCGGTAAGGATATTTTGCTGCTTACTGAGGAGCCAGTCATTTTCAAATTCAGAGATAAAAGATTTGGAACGGGTCAGGGAAGGAGCTTCCAAGTCACTGACATATTCAAATCGCTCGTCCAACCAGGCACTTCGTATTTTTTGAATATGCTGACGACCATAGCGTTGCCATTCAGCAGCCATGCGAATGGAAGTATCCTTTTGTTGGGCATGTACATTATTTTGCAAAATCCCAGGAGGCAATTGTCGATCAGTAATTTGAATCCAAGCCCAGGTATTCAGGATTTGATTGGTAGACAATTGAAATCGGTTGTGTTGGGTAAAAGCCCATTGGTTTAAAGCGGCATTGGTTTGTCTCTTTCGATTTTTTTTTTCGCCAATCAAAAAATCATTTTTAGCCTGATCATGTTGGACTCTAAAATCGGCTGCCCATTTTTTTAAACCGACACTTAATTTCAAGCCTTGCCCCAAACGATCAAAACTACCTCCGTTAATTCCCAAATTCCCATGCCATCCCTTAGCAATTTTGGCCTTTTGTTGCAAGTAAATCGTTCCTCCAATTGCTCCGCTACCGTAAAGAGCACTAGTCCCTCCTTGCTGCAATAACACCTCATCTGTCGCTACTAATGGCAGTAAAGAAAAATCAATTCCGCCATTCAGAGGGCTTTGCAAATTAAAACCATTCCACAACACTGCTGTATGTCCAAAGCCTGTTCCTCTACTCGCCGGACTAGCCAAGCTTCCTGCTCCATACGATTTGATAAATATCGAACTTTTGGCAGCCATCAAATCATTCAGAGAATTGGCGGTCTGCAGATCAATATTTTGACTATCAAAGGTGATCAATTGTTGGCCGATTCCAAATTTCGTCAGTCGATGAGCCTTTACCTCTACCCTTTCCAATTGGATGGTATCTATTTCTTGCTGGGCAAAAACGCTCAACAGGAAAGGAATTTGGAAAAACAAAAGAAGGGCCTTATTCATAAAGGCAAAGGTAGATAATTACTTAGAGATCAGGCAGCAACTCAATGACGTTTTCTAACTAGTTCTTGAAATAAATTTCTTTCGCAACTCCATTAAATACTGTTTTACATCGGGAGAAATATTTAGTGCTAAAAAAAGAATACTATATAGAAAAAGAATGAAAACAGAGCGGATAAGAATATTTAAAATGGGTATTTCGGTAAGCGGAATAAGCGTAGTCAGCAACCAAACAAGAGTAGACAATGCAAAAAGCTGAATCGTCTTCAGGGAAAAGGGTTGGAGATTGAATTTGTATTTGATGAAAATCAATTTTAAAATATTGAAAAGGAACACAGACATCGCTGTGGCAGCGGCAGCACCAACGATTTGGTATCGGGGAATTAAAACCCAATTCATAAAAACATTCAGCACTGCAAGGAACAACAAAGCATAAAGATTGAATTTAAAGTAGCGGGAATGGGCAATGATACTAGTGTTTATACTGGTGCCCATATCAATTATTTTGGCGAGGCCAAGAATGAGTATTACATATTTACCTGCGGCGAATTGATCTCCTTTAGGCATCAACAAAAACAAATCATCTATGGAACTCCATATGCCAATCAGCAATAAACAACCAACTGCCAGAAGATTAATAGAAGAGCGGGTATAAAGATCGTCAATGGCCGCAAGGTCATTTTTTTCCCAGGCACCCGAAACAATCGGGGAGGCAATACTGTTGAGTGCCATCGTGGGTATCGCAATCACCCCACCAATAAACACTGCCATTGAATAGATTCCATTATTGCTTAAATCAATCAGAGAGGCTACCATTAATTTGTCAATTGAAGTAGCAAATACACTTCCCACGCCACCCAACATTCCAAATAAACCATAAACAAGTAATTCCTTTTTAATGCCTTTCCTTTTGAACTTTACCTTTGGACTTAGAAAAAATTGTCCAAGAAATCGAGTGTATAAAACCAAACCAATCAAAGTCAAACCATACATCCCAACTAAACCTACACAAAGTTGTTCGATGGTGATGATCCCGCTAAAAAACAAAATGGCCAAAACAGGAACTGCAACTTTGATCAATAGATTATTGAATAGAACAGGAACAACGATTCTTTTAAAATTGGAAATATAGTTTGTAAAGACATAAGTCAGCGCAATTAACAAAACCAAAGGCACGATGTATTGGCGATAGCTGACCATTAAGTCTGGCAGTCGGTTTTGAAAAAGAAAAAACAAAAGCAGGAAAATTATAAACCCAGCACTTACGATCCCCAACAAAAGGGTCAAAAATCCATTATGTCCTTGTGATTCTTCTTCAAAAGCAGGAAAAAAACGGATCGCCAGAGAGCTCGCCCCCAACAAAACAAAGGGCCCGATTAGCATTGCCGAATCTATGATATAGCGAATAAGCCCCAACTCGGAGGTCGTCAAAAACGAGGGGTAAATATAGAGCATGTTAATGCTACCAATTACAACTGCGAAGACAGACACCAGGCTGTGTTTAATACTTTGTCTTCTGATTACTCCCATTGATTATTTTTGTGATTGAATGGTACTAGACTTAACGTGAACTACTTGATGACTATACTCCGGCAAAGGTACATTAAAGGTAATTTTAATACATAATCTGTGTTTTATTCCTATTTTCGCAGTTTTATTATCCCCCTTCTAAAAATTTAGTACTATATGGATAAGTATGCATTGATACAAAGAATTAAAGAATTATACGCCAAAGGAGAGAATATCATACAATATTTGAGAAACAAAGATCAACGAAATTTCAATACCATTGAAGACATCTTAATTAGTTATGATTTCCAGGCAGGTTCTTACATTCGGGGATTCTCAAAAAATCAGGATTTCAAAGTTAAGTATACTAAAAGTATTGCAAATATAATTAACAATTTAGGAACTTATCAGTCGATTCTCGAAGTCGGAGTTGGAGAAGCGACTACCCTTTATAATGTCATCACTCAACTGGATAAACAGCCAGAAAGCATACTTGGTTTTGACATCAGTTGGTCCAGAATTAAATTCGCAAAATCCTTTTTAGAAGATTTCAAAATACAAAATGCCAAATTATTTACGGCCAATTTGTTTGAGATTCCGCTCATGGATAATAGCATCGACATTGTATATACTTCGCATTCTTTGGAGCCCAATGGAGGCAAGGAAAAAGAAGCTTTAGAGGAATTGTATCGAATTGCTAACAAATACATCGTTCTTTTGGAACCAAGCTATGAGTTAGCCAATGAAGAATCTAAAAAAAGAATGGAGCATCATGGCTACATCAAGTACCTCCATAAGACCGCAAAAGAGCTGAATTACAAAATAGTTGAACACCGATTATTTGATTATTCTGCCAATCCACTCAATCCTACCGGCTTATTGCTTATTGAGAAGGAACATAATGAAGTTAAAAACGAGGATTCATTGGTCTGCCCTATCTCCAAAACCAAATTCATTGATCACAGTGACCATTTATTGTATTCTCCGGAAAGTCTGCTGTCCTACCCCATAATCGACCAAATTCCTTGTCTTTTAAAGGAAAACTCTATCCTCACCACCCATTTACTTACATCCTATACTGACTTTAAAGAAAAGAATAATATCCAGTTTTAAGCTAAAAAAGGCATAAGACGGAAAAAGACTACAAATTTGCCATTTAAAAATCTACAATATTCAGAAACGCAAACAAGTTCCATATATTTGATCCTCAATATATAAGTTTTGAGCTTGATTAATTTTACCGTTCAAATTTGATGAAAGCAGCCATTATTCTTGCAAGGATGGATTCTAGTCGTTTTCCACGAAAAGCAGTAACAAAAATAGGGGGAAAACGTTTAATTGAATGGAGTATGGACGCTTTGCTCCGTATTCCAGAAATAAACCCCATTCTTGCTACTACTGACCGATTGATTGATGATCCTTTAGTTGCGATTGCTGAATCTAAAGGAATTTCTGTTTTTAGAGGCGATTTAAATAATGTAGCGCAACGAGTGGCGGGTTGCATTGAGGAATATCAGATAGATGCCTTTGCCAGAATTAACGGGGATAGTCCGTTTTTGTCTGAAAAGGATTTGATAGCTGCTTTCCGTACCATTGAGGATTCTGAGGTGGATTTTGTTACTAACCTTCTTCCCAGGGCTTTTCCATATGGGGTAAGTATCGAAATTATGCGATCTTCCTTTTTCCTGGAACATTTGCCCAAACTGGTTTCTCCTCATTATCAAGAGCATATGACCAGTTATTTTTACGATCAGGTAGATCAATTTAAGGTACACAAGATCAAATATGCAAATGGAAATGACCATCAGGTACGATTGGTAATTGACACGCCAGAAGATAAAACCCGAATTGAAACCTTACTAAGACAATTTCCCAAAGAGGAGGAACTTAATTTCTCCGAATTAGTTACTTTATATAAAAAAATATTCAACACATGATCAACTTATATTGTATTCGCCCCAAAGGATTTAACATTGGTAATGATGCCATTTTTGTTGGACTGAAACACTTTGTCCGAAATGCTTTTAAAGAAAATGTCAACATCATTTCTTTACCTGCTACCAGCAAATATGAATCGCACGGGAAAGCAGGAATCAGTGCCAAAACGGTTTATGAAATCAATCAATTTGGTCATGGATTAATCATCGGAGGTGGCAACCTTTATGAAAATGGAGAATTGGAAATCAACCCTACCGCACTCAAAGCCCTAGAAGTTCCAACGATGATCTTTTCGGTTTCGAGAGGAAAAGTTTATAATAAATCCCTAAAATTTGTTTCTCGTACAGATACCATGACAGATGGTAATCTTCAATTGATCAACAAAAGGGCAGACATTTCCATGTCAAGAGATGTAGCAACAGAAGCTTATCTTAAAAGCATTGGTTGTGAAACCATTTGTGGCGGTTGCCCTACCCTCTTTATCAATGAAATGCCTCAGCATTTGGTACCCATCAATGAGCAGGATAAAACAGATGCTCTCATCTCTATCCGGACGCCTTCTTTGATGAGTGTTCCTATCAATTACCAATACACGTTAAAAGGCGAAATGCAGGAAATGATAAAACTGTTGCGCAGCAGAGGTTATCAAAAAATCAAGATCCTGTGTCACGATCACCGGGATATTCCTTTTGCAGCGACCTTCCAGGATGTTGATTATGTTTATACAGAAGATGTGTATACTTATTTGACCTTACTCCGTAATACTCGCCTTAATATCACTTATCGCTTGCACTCTTTTATTCCATGTATCGCTTTCGATATTCCAACCATTAAAATAAGCTACGATCAAAGAGCATTGAGTATGCTGGAAACCATTGGGATGGATGAATGGAACATCAATATGCTGAAAGATAATGTTGTAGAAGAAGTGAGCAACCGAATGGATCGAATGGACGAATTGAGCCAACGCAAAGAAGTTTTACAAGGTGGACTTTGGGCACAAAACAGAAATACGATTGTACAAAACTTTGATTCCTTTTCTAAGATGGTCAACCAATACAAAGATACCGGGAGCTATCAAAAAAACAGTGTAAAGGTTTCTTAAATCACTCGTAATTTTTCCTATAACGTTTAAAAATTCAAGCATGACCGATATTCATATCATTGCAGAAGCAGGTACTAATCACAATGGTGATTTAGCAACTGCTAAGCAATTGGTAGATGTAGCACACAAAACAGGAGCTGACTCTGTTAAATTTCAGATTATCTATCCTTATGGACTTTACCTTCCTGGAGAATACTGGTATGGGCATTATGACATCAAGGAAGTCATAAAAATCCGACAGGATTCGATGTTGCAAGATGAAGAATATCATGAATTAGCTGCCTATTCCAAAGAAAAAGGAATTGCTTTCACCTCCTCTGTATTTGATACCCGTGGTTTAGATTTACTGATGAATTTTGATCCACCTTATATCAAAATAGCTTCTTGCGACCTCAATAATGTCCGCTTTCTCCAAGAGGTGGCCGAGAGAGGGAAAAAGATGATTATTTCCACTGGCATGTCCAGTCTTTCTGATGTAGAAAAATCGGTCAATGCCCTGAATAAAATGAATTTTGATGACATCATTTTGTTGCATTGTGTGTCGGTATACCCTGCCAATCTGGAACAAGCTAATC
The DNA here is from genome assembly GCA_035593235.1 of Phascolosoma agassizii. NCBI lineage: Eukaryota > Metazoa > Annelida > Sipuncula > Phascolosomatiformes > Phascolosomatidae > Phascolosoma > Phascolosoma agassizii. The sequence goes on along the minus strand of JAVJHY011565540.1, from coordinate 11,859 downwards.
TTGGTTTTATAGATACTTTAAAAACCGCTTTTGGTTTTGAAGTTGGATTTTCTGATCATACAGGCAACAGCATTGCTGCTTCGATGGCTATGGTAAAAGGAGCTCGTTATTTTGAAAAACATTTTACCCTGGATCGAACCCAAAAAGGTTTTGACCATGCTTATGCAATGGAAGAAGAAGGTTTTACTCAATATGTAGAGGAGTTACACCAGGCGGCCAAAGCACTGGAAAGACCAAGTGGGAAATTAGGAGAAAAAGAAATCTATGTGCGCAAACGCGCTCGTCGTTCCCTCTATGCTTCTCGCACTCTGGAAGCCGGAAAAATGATCACCGATGAAGACATTTTAATAGTACGACCCGAAGGAAAAATGAATGCTGATGACGTAGAATTGGTGGTCGGAAAAACAGTAAAGAAAACCATCGAGCAGCACCAGGCCTTTAGTCTCGAATACTTAGATTCTTAGTGGTATGAAAATTCTTATTCTTTGTAAGGCTTCCGCCAAAATAGGTATGGGACATTTGATTCGGAGTCGAACTTTTGCTCAATCCATTGCCAAAGAGCAAATGGATGTTGATATCAAATATATCGTTATAGGGGATCAATTGGTCCACAATCTCTTTCAGGGTTTTTCGCTTCCTGTTTCCTATTTCCCTAGTGAAGAAGAAGTGGAGATTTCAGAAAATTACGACCTCGCTTTTTTCGATACCATCCACCTTCAAAATGATTTGTTTTTGAAAGTAAAAGAAAGCAGTGCTTTATGCATTTCCCTTTCTCCTATTTTCGATCACATGGCAGAAGTGGATATTTTATTTAACCGAACCCGCTATATCTCGGATGATTACAAAGAATTACCAATTCACAAATACCTCGGACTTGAATACACTCTGATCCAGCAAAATTGCACTAAGATCAATCCTGCTGTTTACCAAGCCAATTTGGATCGGGTCAATTTTCCAATTGCCCTTTCAATGGGCGGCGGCGATGCTCCTAATAAAACCCTTCGTTTTTTAAAAAGCTTAAAAAAATGCAAAATCCCTGCTACCTTTTGGGTCATGCTGGGGGAGGGCTATGGTCACTCTTATGATGAATTGATTCAGGAAATTAAAAAGGACAGTACCCACGAAATCATTCTGGCAAAAACCAACCAGTCAATGTGGCACATTCTGAGCAATTGTGTATTAGCGATCTTGCCAGGAGGAATTACCAGCTATGAAGCGATTTATGCGGGATTGCCTACCATCAACATTGTTGATGCGCAAAGGTCTTACTTTTTGTTGCAGGAACCGGAGGAGTTAAAAGCTTGTTTTTATGGAGGTATCTTAAGCGACGAAACGCTGGACAAACTCAATACTACTATCGAATCATTATATGAAGATCGAAGTCAATTATTAGCTGTCCATCAGGCCGCTCAAAACCTAATTGATGACCAGGCAGGTTTGCGCATTCTCAAGATTTGCCAAAACCACTTGGCCAGAGAGGTACAGCATCAAAGTTGAAAAAGTATCTCCCTTTTTCCTAGTCGCTTATTTCGTCCAACAATCCTGCAATTTTTTTAGTCAAGTTATAACTGGAATATTGATCAATTTTCCCTTTCATACTTTCTTGCAATTTTTGGCTTTTAAAACCTTCGTAAAAATGGCGAATGGCTTTCTCAATGGCCTTTGCGTCTTCATAAGAAGCGGTAAATCCTCTTTCCGTTTCTGTTATAATTTTGGCCACATCACTATCTGGACCTCCTAAAACCAAAATGGGCCTTCTGGCAGCCAAGTATTCAAATAATTTTCCGGGAATGCGCCCTTTAGCATTTGATTGTTGATTGAGTAGCAATAGCAAGACACTACTATTGCAAGTCTGTTGTAAAGCAATACTCCGCTCCACCGATCCATGCAGTTGAAGCACTTTTTCTATCTCTCCATTTTTGGTTGTTTCAAGAACACTGTGATCTACCTGACCGTAAAGATTAATTTGCAGATCGTCTATAAAGCCAGGGATTTCTTTTATCAATTCGTCGAGTACCTCAAAAAAGATTTTAGGGTTTCGATCATGTCCCATGATACCCAAATGCGCAATGCTGAATTTTTCATTCTGCTCTGGTGTGATATTGGCAAAATCATCAGGATCAAAGCCCCAAGGAATAACGGATACCTTGTTGGCACCAATTTCTTCCAAATCTTTTTTCCAGGACGGACTAACAATAGTAATTCGATCAGCAGCTTCGAAAGCCTCTTGTTCTTGTCTGAGGTGTTTTCGATGTGCCCAAGGCATCAAGTTTAATAATTGGAAATAATCAACTTGTGTCCACGGATCCTGGAAATCTGCCAGCCAGGGAATTTTCATTTTCCGTTTGATTAAAGTAGCGATTCGGGTATTGCTATGAGGAGGACCATCGGTCAGCATGGCATCTACGGGATTCTCTTTCAGGTAATCTACTAAAAAGTTGACAGAAGGATTTATCCAACGTGCCCGGGCATCGGGTATAAAAAAATTGGATCGAATCCAAACCGATAATTTATGGAGTACCGACAATTTGGTATTGCTGACGTAAAAAACATTATTGACATTGGCATCCTTCTTCTTTCCGGTAAGCAATTTATACCAGGCATAAGGTTCCCAAATCTTTTGCTTTAAAACAGTGACTCCGGGAGGAATATCTTTTATATTGGATTCATCAATAAAAGGATAATGAGCATCTTTAGCCGTAAAAATGACTGGCTCCCAACCAAAGTTTCTTAAATATTTGGCAAATTTCAAACACCTCAACACTCCTATCCCACCACATGGAGGCCAGTAATAGGTAATGATTAACACTTTCTTGCGCTTAGGTTTATTGGAATCCATTAAAGAGGCAATTTTTTTTCTGAATTCAATTCTTTAAGATCAGAAAAACGCAATGATCGCCCTTTATACAGTCGAGTCATTTTTATCCAAAGTGAGAAATTCATTAAATACTGTAGCCAATAAACTAAAGTTTTGGGAAAGTAAAACCGTTTTATCTTTTGGTCTATAAAAGTACTATTTGATTTTCCATTCCACTTAAAATGGTCAAATTTTCCGCCACGAGAAATAAAGTAATTGGCATATTTCCAACAATTTTTTCGATCCTTTGGAGGCAAGTCTTTTTCTTTAATCAAGGCGGCTAATTCTTCAAAACTTTGTGGAGTATAAACACAATTCAGGTTCATATAAAAAGCCTTTCCATAAAGGATAGAGGGTTTGCCCCAATAGGTCGCTTCTACTCCGGTGGAAGAACCAAATACAATAGTTTTGTCTGTAGCTTCAATTAAAAAATAAGTATCTACCTCTGAGTAAGGAGGAATAATGGTCAGATTGGGATAATCCATTTCAGCAATTTCGCGAACCTGAATATTATTCACTTTGCCAAGGTTAGGGTGCACTCTTAGGTAAAAATGATATTCCGGAAATGGTAAAAAGCCTTCTACAATGGATCTGATTGCATCATTTTGGTGAAAGTATAAAGTATTTTGCCACTCCCGAATGGCTTTGAATTCATCCTCTGAAGAATTGAGCAAAGCAATATTGATTTTTTCGGAATCAAAGCCATCTGGCAGAGCTCCCTGTTTCATGTGATCGAGAAAAGAAATTGAATTTTTTTGAGTTCCTTTACGTCTTCGTTCAAACCATTCTATCGCTTTTTTCTCAATTTCTTCTCGACTTTCTTTTTCCCAATACCTATCCATGTATTGCTCTCTGGTTTCAATGCTGTGAGGAAGTGAATCCTGATAAACATCATAACCTGAATAATCTGCTCCTTTCTCTAAAGTCTTAAAAGGAATACCCATTTTTTTTGCCAACTCAACGATGACGTGAATCTCTGCGAAACGACCATTAAAAACATAAACTTCATCTGGCTTAAAAGTTTCGATAAAGGTTTTAAAGTTCAGTAAGACATTCACCGCCATTCTCATGTTCATCTCAATCAACTCTTTGTGGGTATGGCTACTTATTTCATAATCTCTTTTAATAGAAATAATGGAGCTGGCTACACCAATGCCGATATTAATTCCATCGTAATGATAATCAAACAGCTCTTCGAGGGAAGAGAAAAAAGGAATTGAAAATGTGTCCGATTGAGGGTATCTTTTTAAAGCATGAATTCGCTCCGGAGGAATCCCAATTTTGTGATAATGGTTTCTACTTCTCGATTCACACATGCCACAAGCTACCAAGTTATGACAAGGATTGAAATAACAACTTGATAAAACATTATTGCAGGTAACAATTTCTACATGAGTTTTTTCAATCAAAAGATTATTAACAACCTCTAACTCTATTCCTAAGTGAGGAAGAGCCACACCTTGATTTGAAAAAAGAAGTACTTTCATTTTCTTCGTTTGAATTTCTACTATTTACGCTTCTTTTTACTTTTGGTTGGTTTTATCGGGCTTGTTTTTTCTGTTTTTCTTTTGGAAACTGGTTCTGTTGGCAATTGATCTAATCGTTTTTTCCACTGCATCAATTCATAGGCCAGTAAAGCGATGAATGCCAGCAATAGAATAGTAGAAAAAATCAAAGTGATTGTCTTTCCCAAAGCATAGGATCTCGGTTCGAATTTAAATTCTATTTTATGTTTTCCAGTGGGTATTTTCAAAGCTCGTAACGCATAATTTACACGGATATGATCCACCAGTTGCCCATCTAAATAAGCGTCCCAGCCTTTGTTAGGTCCATACCATATCTCAGAAAACACAGCCAGTTCTTCCGATGCAGCATTGCTTTCATAAGTCAAATGATTCGGTTGATAATTGGTCAACTGAACAGTTCCTTCCCCTTTTGGGCTCAGGGTTTTGACATAACCCGAAAACTCATTATGCACAATTGCCTTTTCCAAAGGATTAAAATTTTTCAAAGCATCTATTTCCTCATTTGCACTTGCCACTTCCTGAATTTCTTTTACCGTCCAGGCATTCCCGGCAGCTCCTGGAAAACGTTGTACTTGTTGATCCTGGGTGATCACATATTTAGTATTGAGCATCGCCAATACACCTTGATTGCCTTGGGTGAGGTGTCGATCAATCAAATCCTGATACCTTTGCAATTTGGCCGCATGATATCCACCGATCGTCTTGTGATAATAAGAAGAAGAGGCAGCAGAAAAGGTATTGATACTCAGGTCTAAAACCCGGAAATTGGGATCTGTATCTTTTAAAATTTCATTGTCAACTGCTCGGGGTACAAACTTAGATCTGGATTTTGATTTTTCAACAAAATCTGCTTCATCGACATATCTTTTATTCACCATCCAAAGATCTCCTATCGCTAATAATCCGATGACTCCTAAGACTAATGTACTCTTAATTTTCTGTTGAAGGAAAGCCCATAATGCAGCAGCCGTAAGTACCACCAATGCCAAAGAACGAAAAGCGTCACTGCGCATTAAAGATTGGCGGTCTTCCAAAAGAGCGGGAATGCTATAACCGGCTTGTTCCAAACGGCCATCTCCTGGTGCTGAAAAATCAAAAAAGGAAGGACCGACTAAGCCGAAAAACAGACAAATCCCACCAGTTATTCCCAGCGCAATTTTAAGCCCTTGAATGGCTTTTTCTTTTGCAATTTTTCCTCCAAGAATATCGGAGAGTACAAGACCACTAAGAATTGGAACTAAAAATCCAACTATGGTAAGAACACTATTGGGTGTTCTGAATTTATTGAACAGCGGAATGTAATCAAAAATCAAACGATTAAGAATCGAAAAATTCTTTCCAAGAGAAAGTAGCATCAAAAACAAAACACTGATTCCCAGCCACCATTTAAGTGGTCCTTTAAGGAGTGTTAGTCCTAAAATAAATAAAAAGCAAATGACTGCTCCAAAGTAAAACGGACCGCTCGTAAACGGAAGGTCTCCCCAATAGAGCGGTGCTTTAAAATCTTTTCCAACATTGGCTCCTTTACTTCGCAAATCCTTATAAAGTGCAGAATTCGATCCCAATTCTTCCTGACTTCCTCCTCCCATAACTCCAGGAATAAAAGAGGACACCAAATCTAAAGTACCATTACTCCATTGCATCGCATATTCCCAATCCAGGCCTTTGGTTTCGCTGGAAGATTTTGGTCCAGCACCATTACTTGTCAATATCGGGTCTCCCCTCATAGTGTCTTTGGAGTATTCATAAGTGGTCCACAATCTTGAAGTGGAAGACAATACCCCTAGAGAACCAGCCAAGAGCAATACTAAAAGGGTTTTGGTAAGACTTGCTACCTCTCCAGCTTTAACCTTGTTTACAATTTCTATGAGGACAAAAATACCTAAGGCTAAAAACAAATAGTAAGTCATTTGTACGTGATTGGCTAAGAGGTTTAAGCCAAGTCCGACCGCAAAAATTATCCCTCCATGTAAATACTCTTTTCGAAAAGCCATTATCATCCCCATCACTACAAAACCAAAATAGGCGATCACTCTTAGCTTCGTCATATGTCCTGCTTCAAACAGTATTAAATTACCTGTAGAAAAGCTAAAACACAATGCGCAAATAATAGATACCCAGGGACCGGCTCCTAAATAGAGCATTAAAATATAAAAGGCGATACACATAGCAAAGAAATATCCAATAGGACGGAAAATGTACAACTGACCTAATTTCTCCAATTTTCGGAGCATATTACTCGGCTGTCCACTTTCAATCTGATAAGCTGGCATTCCTCCAAACATAGAGTTGGTCCACGAGCTACGTTCACCAGTTGCTTCCTCAAAATCAATGAGTTCTTTGGCCATTGCTTTATAAGAAATAAGGTCACCTGACTGAACCACCTTTCCTTGTAACTGAGGTAAAAAATAAATTACCGGGACAATCAAAAACATTAAAAAGGCTCCGATATGAGGAATCAATTTTTGCATCAATGTATTATTAGCCATAATTTCAAGTATTGAATATTATTTACTGAGGGCATGAAATAGCCATCCTGATTAATTCTCCAGTGTTACCAATTGTTATTCTCCAACACTCTCCATCTGGAGATTTCATAATTATTCCACTACCGATATCTCGTAACGATATAGTAGAGCTGCTGAAAACCTTAACTTATCAAAATATTCTGATCTTCTATTGTACTAACGACCATTTCTCCCAGAGACCAATCAATCTGTATAGCACAGCACCTTCAAATGATTCCCAGTCGTTGTAATGGCATCAGATACATCTTAGGTATTTAAAACCATTCCCAAAGAACCCAGGGATAAAAACAAATAGTTTTTTCATAAACATTCCGTTAAGAATCTGGTCAATTGAGATTCAAAATGCCAGCAAATTTAATCTTTTATAGAGGAGTTTGGGAAAATTATGGGCATTGATATTAATTTTTTTTATTAAGCGATCACTTCACTTGCCAATTCCTCAGACTCCGCCCCAATTGCTCTTAAACAGTTTAATTGCAATCGCCAATAAGACAATGCCAAAAACTTTTCGCAATACCATTGCTCCACCTTTACCTAATTTTCGTTGAATCCAGCCTGAAAATCGCAAAACCAGGTAAACCACCACCAAATTGAGGGCAATACCAATACCGATATTAATCGCTTCGTACTCTGCTTTCAAAGACAAAATAGTTGTTAGTGTACCTGCACCTGCAATCAGTGGAAAGGCAATTGGAACGATGGAGGAAGACGAGGTTTCATCTTCTTCTTCCTTAATAAAAGTGACGCCAAGTACCATTTCTAAACCAATAATAAAAATGACCAGAGCTCCGGCCAAAGCAAATGACTGAACATCAATGCCAATCAATCGTAAAATAGATTCTCCGGCGATTAGAAAAAGGATCATCAAAAACCCAGCGGCAAAGGTCGCTTTGGCGGATTCGATTAGTTTTCCCTGAGCTTTCATACTCAGGATAATGGGAATATTGCCGAGGATATCGATTACCGAAAACAAAATCAAGCTGACGGTCAGGATTTCTTTAAAATTCATATATCATAGATTTTTAGCAAATTGCAAATCAAAGCACAAATTTAATATTTTGATTTATAAAACTCCTTAACATGAGAGCAGACATTCCTTCCCGGAAAAAAATTCCATTTTCGATTCCTAATGACTTTCGAGAATATCTTCATAAATACAATCGGCAAATCACTCTTCCTATCCAATACGATGATTTGACCAGATACGAGACCAGTTTGCCATTGCTCGACCAATTGGGAGAAGATACTCTTTGGGAAACGGTTCATTACATGGAAGCAGAACGTCAAGACATTCACAAATCGCTTACTTTTATTTATGCCTTACTGAAAACAGATGGCAACATGGATGTACTTCAGCACCTTTCGGTGGCTCGAATTGATTTCTGTACTTTTGGCAACACCCAGCCTTTTCGAATCCGTATTATCAATCGCCTCAATGACAACTACGATCACTTTTATGTCAAACGGGCAGATGCTTCCAGAGTTTTTGGTTTGGAATTAGAAGAGATTCTTTCCCCCAACCATGTGACTTATCTCATAGATGAAGAAACTTTAATTGAAGAACATATTGCAGGTATTCCGGGAGACGATTTTATGAAAAAAAATCTGGAAGACAGCAACTTTAATCAAATCCGGATTGCTAAAGAATTTGTCAAATTCAACGAACGCTGTTTTGTCCGACTATTAGGTGACATGCGCTCTTATAATTACGTCATCGACATCACTCCGGATATTGAGGGTTCTCAATTTAGAATGCGGGCCATCGACTTCGACCAACAATCTTATGAAGGACGAAAAAGTTTTTACCTGCCCCAATATTTTAAAGATAACAACCCCATCATTTTCCTGGGCATTCAACACATGACTTCAAAGACCGTCCGACAATACCAAATGGAGGAACGCAGTTTGATCGCAACACGAGCTAAAAGTTCCAGTGGCCGGCTTAAAGAAATTTTGGATTTAATGATCCACACCCAACTTTCTCAGAATGAGAAGGTTCTTAAATTGCGCGGAGAGCTGGCACAGCACCATAAAAACGACGTATTTTTGAGCTGTCAGAATATGGGCGAAATTGTAAGAACCAATATCCAATTGCTATTGAACAAAGATTTTAAGCAAAGTATCAATATGTAAATACTCCAATACCAAAGAATCTTATGTATATTTGCAAAAAGATTGCTTCCTTTTTTACTTTTAAAGAAAATCTTCCTTCCAGGAATCAACTACAATCAATGAAATTCACGAATACCATTGTCCTATTGATACTTTTCCTCTTTGGAGGATTCCATAACCTTTCTGCTCAGAAAAGAGGAAATGGCCAACGACCAGAAGGCAGAACAATTCCAAAAAAAATAGTAAAAGGAATCATTTTGGATGCCAACTCAGAACAGGGATTGGAATATGCCACCATCACTATTTTTGCGATGCGAGATAGCAGTGTGGTCACCGGAGGAATAACAGATGCAGATGGAAAGTTTGTCATTGAAACCCGGCCAGGTCGCTTCTTTGGCAAGGCAGAATTTTTGGGTTATCGCTCTTTTGATATTCCGATGATTGACTTGGGAAAAGGAAAAACGGAAGCTAATCTCGGCACGATTTCATTAAAAGCGGATGCGGAAATGTTGGAAGAAGTGGAAGTAAGGGCAGAAAAAAGTGAGATGCAGTTTATGTTGGATAAAAAAGTTTTCAATGTCGGCAAAGACCTTTCTACGACCAGTAGTTCGGCAGCAGATTTACTGGACAATGTGCCTTCGATATCCGTAGATATTGATGGAGGAGTAACTTTACGTGGAAGTGGCAATGTTAGGATTTTGATCGATGGAAAACCTTCCGGTTTGATTGGCGTTGGAGACAGCGATGGCCTGCGGCAAATTCCAGCCAACTTGATTGACAAGGTAGAAGTAATCACCAATCCCTCTGCGCGTTATGAGGCTGCGGGAACTACCGGAATCATCAATATTGTATTGAGAAAAGAAAGAAAAAAAGGGCTGAATGGTTCTTTTGATTTAAACACTGGTTTACCATTTCAACTTGGAACGGCGATCAACCTCAATTACCGAAGAGAAAAATTTAATTTATTTCTCAATTATGGTATTGCTCAGCGAAATAGCCCCGGCGGTGGTTTTATCGATCAAGAGTTTCATCGGAACGATAGCACTTTTATCACCAAGCAGACCCGCGCCATTGATCGTTCTGGATTGTCCAATAATATTCGCTTTGGTTCCGATTTCTTTTTAGGTAAAAAAAGTACCCTCACTTCCTCCTTTTCTTATCGCATCAGTAATGAGGATAATTTATCCGAATTAGAATACCTTGATTATTTGGGAACAGAAGACCATTTAGTTTTGCAAACCCTTCGGACAGATGATGAAAAAGAAGACGAACAGGACATCACCCTGGCATTAAATTTTGAAAAAAACTACGACCGAAAAAATCAAAAGCTGACCATCGATTTTCAATACGAAACCAGTAGAGAAATTGAGTCCTCTGATTTTAGAGAGCGCTATTTTGATTCTTATGGCAATGCAACCAGCGATCCTGATTTGCAACAGCGAGGAGAAATAGATGAGTCCAATTCAGAGTTTTTGTTAAAAGCCGATTATGTTTATCCTTTTGGAGAAAACGGAAAATTAGAAACCGGATACCGAGGCTCTTTGCGACAAATCAGGAATGATTACCACGTAGAACAATTTTCAGATTCGGAATGGATGGTATTTCCGGGCTTGAGCAATGACTTTATCTATGATGAAAACATCCACGGGATTTATGCATTATTTGGCAAAAAGCAAGACAAGTTTTCCTATCAACTGGGGCTCAGAGGAGAATACACTGATATAAAAACGGAATTAGTAAAAACCAACGAAACCAATCCAAGAAATTATTTTAATCTTTTTCCAAATGCAACTTTCACTTATGACCTGCCTGCCAAAAATGCAATACAAGTGAGCTACAGTCGCAGAATCACCCGACCGCGATTTTGGTACCTCAATCCATTTCTTTCTTTTAGCGATGCCCGAAGTCCTTTTGTCGGCAATCCCAATCTCGATCCAGAGTTGACGCACGCTGTGGAATTGGCACATCTCAAATATTTTGAAAAAGGTTCTATTAGCTCTGGCATTTATTATCGCTACACCACTGATGTTATTCAACGAACCCGGACCGTGATTGACGAAACCAACACCATAACCAAACCGCAAAACATAGGAACAGAAGATGCCTATGGCCTGGAATTCACCTATAATTATAACATCATCAAATGGTGGCGAATCAATGGAGAATTCATCTTTTTCCGATCTATTATTGATGGTTCTGCAGAAAATCCGACCTTGAATCGAGATGACTATTCCTGGAAAAGTAAAATCAGTTCCAGAATGACTTTATGGAAAAAACTGGAAACTCAAATTCGTTTCGCTTACCGAGGGCCAATAAAATCTGTACAAGGCAAAAGCTTAGCTCTATACACCATGAATCTTGGCCTGAGCATGGATGTCTTAAAAAACAAAGGTACGCTTACCTTAAGTGCTCGTGACCTTTTCAATACCCGCAAAAGAAGATCAATTACGGAAGGAGAAAATTTCGAAACTTACAGTGAATTTCAGTGGCGTTCCCGGCAAGTGACTCTAAATTTCAATTATCGCCTGAATCAGAAGAAAAAGCGCGGCGGCTCGCGGAGAGATTTTGAGGGAGGCGGGGAAGAGTTTTAATAAGATTAATGGGCGAATGTTACGAATGTTTACGTTCGATCGTCAACCATTCGTAACATTCGCCCATTCGCCATTTCTTACTCAATCATTCGGCGTCCAGTCATTTTGAATCTTCCAGTTTTCGAATCCTATATTTCCTTTTTGGGAGGGGTTGAAAACGATCAGAGAAAGTTCTTTATGCGGGGAGTCTAGTTTTTCAAATGGGATGTAATTAATGGTTTGTCTGCGGTGTTCTGTATCATTTT
>JAVJHY011565429.1:0-11150 GCA_035593235.1 Phascolosoma agassizii | reverse complement strand
GCACCCTTGACGTCCAGTGGAAATTTAACCGCAACACCGATGTCTTCCTCTACATCTTCTTCCAACCCTTCCAGCGTATCGGCTAGCGCCGGCTGCGGTAACCCAAGGTTATTACCAAGCTTGTGCACCTTACCGATGATCTCGTTACAATATTTCTGCCCTTTGCCTATGGTGTCCATAATTTCGCGGGCGGCCATCGAGACCTCGGCGGCAATCGGTGCCAGTCCCGCCGCGGCATAATCGAACCACTTGAGCTTGAAGCCGCCGCCGATGAACTCCGGGACAACGCCCACCACCATGTCGGTGAGGTGCGGTTGCATTGCGACAGGTCGGGAGACGACGTCGATGCCCGACCCCATGGCGGTGAGCTGTTTGGCCAGTTCTTCGCTGAGGTTGCCGACGATCCGGAGCCGGTGCCGCTCGGCTTCGGTCGATCGCGCCCAGGCGTTAGCGAAGGCCACGATGTTTTGTTGTTTGGGGCCCCAGTTAAAGGAGCCGGCGACCACCGCGCCGGATCTGGTTGCTGCTGGATCGTGCGCGGGCGATGGGCACACGTCCTCTATGGCTGGCGGCACGACTAGGACGTGGTCGGCTCCGGCTGCCCGAAAGGCAACGGCATCGTCTTCGGTGATGGTGGTGATGAGCGCTGCGCCCCGCAGCAGCGCGTCTTCGCCCCGCCGGGTGAGATGCACGTCCAGACGTTTCATCAAACGGTCCGGGCCAGAAGCCTCGGCTGCGCGTTGCACGGCGAGCAAGCTGTCTACGTTGTGCGAGACGTATGCGTACGGCACGCCAGCAGCCTCGAGTACGGGGGCTACGAAGGCGTTGCGGACGTGATCGATCACCGCGATGTCGGGACGGTGCGTGGCCAGGACCTCTTCGAGGGGCCCGGCGCCGATGAGGGCGCCCGACCGTTTGGAGCTCAGCGGGCCCCGGCGCGCGACGTTTCGAACCCGATCGACCGGCGCTGGCCGAGCAACCCGGTAGATGTCGCCCGGCGTGCCATCGACTCGCCCTGCCGTGACAACGATGTCGATGTCGGGAGCTGCGGCCAAGCGCTCGATAAGGCCTTGGGAGTAGATGAACATGCCCGTCGTGGGTGGGAAGCGCGCCTCACCCTGGACCCAGAGAATCCTCACTGTGGTCGCTTCCTGCTCAGATTGCTTTCAGCTGCTCCATGACCGGGCGCCACTGCTCCTGACTGGCGGCGCCGGGAGCGTAGAAGCTGAGGCGAGTGATGACGTCGCTGTAGCGCTTTGTGAGCTCGGGGGCGATCTCGTCAAGCGTGCCGACGACGGCGAAGGTGTTCAGGATTTCATCGTCGATGAGATCGCCCATCTTGACCCATTCGCCCTGTTTGGACAGCGCGTTGAGTTGCTCTTGCAGGCCACCCCCATCGTGGATGTCGAGCACGGGCTTGTAGGCCGGTGTCGAACCGTAGAAGGCAATCTGCTGCTTGGTGGCCTGTTTGGCTCGCTCGAATTCCTCGTCGTTGCCCCCGGTGACGACGAAGCTGGGACCGATGATTTGGTAGCCATCCATGGTCTTGCCCGCAATCTCTCGTCCCTCGGCGAGCTTGGGAATGGTGACCTCGCGCAGATACCGCTCGGTGGTGAATCCGTGACAGATGAAGCCGTCGCATACCTCGCCGGCAACCTGGGTCATGAGCGGGCCGACACCGGCCAGGTAGACATCGGGCGTACCGAAGTCGCCCAACTCGGCCTTGTCGGGAACAAAGAAGGGCGTCATGAGCGTGTGGGTGTAGAACTCCCCACGAAATTCGAGCTTGTCGCCGGTTTCCCATGTGTGCCAGATGGCGCGCATGGCCTGCACCATTTCGCGCATCCGCGCCGCCGGTTTGGACCACTCCATCGAGAATCGCTTGGTGATGTGAGGCTTGATCTGGCTGCCGAGGCCCAGGTTGAAACGGCCCTTGCTCATTGCCTGAAGGTCCCAGCCAATGTTGGCCAGCAGCATCGGGTTGCGAGCAAATGCCACCGCGATTGACGTGCCGAGTTCCAGCGAGGTGGTGTGGCCTGCGGCGATGGCCAATGGCAGGAACGGGTCATGGGAAGTTTCTGCGGTCCAGACACCGTTATAGCCGGCGGCTTCTTGGGCCCGTGCATTGGCGGCGATGACCGCCGGATCCGGGGTGACACCGAGTCCACCATCGATCTTCATACGTCTACTCCTTCTACGCCTCGCTCGACGAGCAGAGGATTTGTGCATTGGAAATCTGCGGTGAGGTCATGGGGGCCCGCGTAGTGTGGCTGAAGGAACCGACGCGAGAAGCGCCAACTTCCATCGACCCGGCGGTATTCGTCGTCGTAGTGGGCCAGCAAGATACCCGTCTCGCCGTTCGCTCTGATGTATTGCTCCTGAATATAGAAGCGGCCCACCGCGTGGTCACCATCAACGGTCACCGCGCTGTTCAGGACGGTTTGGATGGTGGCTGAGAAACTGGCCATCGCGCTGTACCAGAGCTTGGAGATGGCATCGATTCCTTCGACGAGGCGGCCCTGGCCAAGATCCCAAACCGCGTCTTTGGCCCAAGTCGACGTCCATTGGACACCGTTTCGGTGCACGACCGCGTCGGCGTAGGTGTGGACGAGCTGCTGGATCTCAACGATGTCCGCTGCACTCATGATGCTCCTGTTCACGTCTGAACGCTGGTGGTGATGGCTGGGGTGGCGGCTTGGTGCCGAGTGCAGTTTGTCGCACTTTGCGCGCAGCTGCAGGGTTCGCCGTGAGAGCGTTGTCCGCGCCCTCGCCGACGGCGCCCGGACAGGGTCCGACGGCGCAGTAGTCTGGTGCGATGACCCGACCAACAGCTCTGCTGCTGATGGTGGCCCTGCTGCTCGCTGCCTGTGGTGGCGACGATGATGACGATGCAGCAGTGGTCACAGTCCCAACTGTGCAAAGCACTTCCTCTGCGTCGCCAACCGCCGAGTCGCCGGTTGCTGAGACGCCCGATGACGCTGAGTCGGGAGGCGGAGCCGCAAACGGAGCGGTAGACGATGTGCCCGCCACCGAGCCGGACACGCCGGGACCCCGGGTTTATGCCGACGACCCGGCCATCGATGGACTGCGGGTCTATGAGATCGACTACGCCCGCGAGGCCACACACGTGCCGGGCGACATCTTGTACGGCGACGCTGTGCCCACCGGTGGAGCACACAATCCGTTCTGGCAGTTCTGCGGGTTTTATACCGTGGAAGTGCCCGAAGAACGTGCCCTGCATTCCATGGAACACGGGAGCATCTGGATCGCGCACCAGCCCGGGGTGGACATGTCCTCATGGGTCGATCGCGCCAACGAAGAGACACACCTGCTGGTGGCGCCCGGGAGCGGCCTCGCCAGTCCCCTCGTCGTCAGTGCCTGGGGCGCCCAGATCGACGTGGCCGCACCCGATGATCCACGTATCGAAGCCTTCATCGAGATGTTCATACGGCAGGGCCCCGAAGACGCGCCCTGCACGGGCGGGGGAGTGGGCCAGCCGCCCGATCAACTCGGCCCACCGCTCGACCTGTGAACCCCTCGCGCCCCTAGTGCCCGGGGATGACACCGGGACGTTCGGGCGCCATTGGGACGGGCGTGCGAACCGGGATAAACGCGCCATGTGGCCACCCTGGGTGAGGCGTGCCGTACGAGGTGTGCTGAGGCATGTATGACGGCGTGGAAAACCGTGTGTGCAGGGTGTTTTGACCCATTTTGACGTGGCATACCCGGCCGGTAGTTTCAGATGTGGAGCAGGGGTTTTCTACACGCCGGGATGCCGTGAGCAGGGTTCGCACAACAGGATGGGCAAAGGGCCGCCACTCGGCGCTCTGGACACTGCTGATCGGCGCGCTCGTCGCCGCCCTCGGCCTCCTCAGCATTCCTGGCCAGCAGTCCCTGGCCGGCGCTACCTTCGACCACCAGGGCCAGAACTATTGTTCGCCGGACCAGGTCACCGTCGACATCGGTGCTGGCCAACGGCCCACCTTCGAAGACGACATCATTCTTGGCACGGGCGGCGATGACGTGATCGACGGCCTCGAGGGTGACGACATCATCTGTGGCCTGAGCGGCAACGACCGGCTCCTGGGTGGACCTGGTGACGACATCATCATCGGCGGCCCTGGCCTTGACGACCATCGACGAGTTGGCCGCCACGATGGGCTCCATGCCCGTGCCCACGATCGGGGGATCTGTGCGAATCAGCGGCACCGCCTGGCGCTGCATGTTTGAGCCCATCAGAGCCCGGTTGGCGTCATCGTGCTCCAAGAACGGGATGAGCGCTGCGGAGACACCGACAAGCTGCTTCGGGCTGACGTCCATGTACTCAACGTCCTTCGCCTTCACGACGAGGAAGTCATCGTTCTTGCGGCCAAGGATCTGCGCGTTCGAAATCTTCCGGTTGTCGCCGACCTCGGTGTCGGCGGGCGCAAGAATGCGATCAAGCTCCTGATCAGCTCGCAGGTAGACGATGTCCTCGCTGAGCACACCCTCCGTCACCTTGTAGTAGGGCGTGATGAGGAAGCCGTACTCATCGACGCCGCTATAGATCGCGAGCGATGAGATCAGACCGATGTTCGTGCCTTCAGGCGTCTCGATCGGACAGATGCGACCGTAGTGACTGATGTGCACATCGCGCACCTCGAAGCCAGCGCGCTTTCGGTTCAAACCACCCGGTCCGAGCGCAGAGAGACCGCGCTCGTGCTTGAGCTGACTCAATGGATTGGTCTGGTCAACCACCTGGGAGAGTTCGCCACGACCGAAGAAGTAGTCGATCGCAGAGGAGATCGTCTTGCTGTTGATCAGCGCGCGCGGCGCCAGCTTCGACGGAAGCTGAAACAGGTCAAAGCCGCGGGGGTCGAAATTGCGGAAGCCAGAGCTGACCTGCCGATTGGGGATATGACCAAGGTGGCCGCCGATTGGGCCGCGCGGTCGGGTGGCGAGCGTGGGTTTTCAATGGGCCGGTTTGATGCGGGCTATGTGGCTGACCAGCGGTGTACTGTTTAACCTGGGGCTATTGGGTTACGTCAAATACGCAGGTTTTTTTGTCAGCAGCCTGAATGAGTTTGGCAATTGGCTGATTCCGGTTCCCGAAGTGACCCTGCCACTTGCCATTTCATTTTTCACCTTTCAGCAGATTGCCTATCTGGTAGATGTTTCCCGGGATGAGTGCCAGGAGTATCAGTTCCGGCACTACGCTTTGTTTGTGTTGTTTTTTCCTCAGCTAATTGCCGGCCCGATTGTTCATCACAAGGAAATGATGCCGCAGTTTACCTTTTTGCGTCCCTCTGCTTCCCTGCGCACAGACCTGGCTGTTGGCTTTACCATTATTGTTATCGGGCTGTTCAAGAAAGTGGTTATGTCCGATTCCCTGGACAATATTTCCGACCCCATATTTGATGCCACCGCTCAGGGCCAGGAAATCAATAGTATCGATGCCTGGATCGGCACCCTGGCATACAGTTTCCAGATTTACTTCGACTTTTCGGGCTATAGCGACATTGCCATAGGAAGTGCGCGCTTGTTCGGCATCAAATTACCGGAAAACTTCAAATCACCCTATAAATCCCGCTCTGAAATTGATCTTTGGGGTCGTTGGCATATTACCTTGTCGCGGTTTTTGAAAGATTACCTGTACATCGTGTTGGGCGGTAATCGCCACGGGAAAATTGCACGCTACAGAAATTTGTTTCTTACCATGTTGCTGGGAGGCTTGTGGCACGGTGCAGCCTGGACCTATGTTGTTTGGGGAGCTTTGCACGGATTTTTCCTGTGTGTGAACCATTTCTGGCGCGCGGTTCAGAATAAGCTGAAAATTCGCGGCTTGTTCGCCAATCGCATCATGACCGCGTTCTACGTATTGCTGACCTTCATCGCCTGGTCCTTTGCCATTGACGTTTTTCGATCCGAAACTCTTACCAGTGCCATGGGCATTCTTAAGCCTGCTTTCTTTGTGTTCAATTCAGCTCCTGATTTTGTCTTAACCCATACCCTGACCGAATCACTGACTGAGCACCTGATGCTGTTAATGGGCCTGGATGCAACCTCCTATACGGTCGCCTGCTTTATGTTGCTTGTGGCGGCCTGCATATGCTGGGGCCTGCCAAATTCCCAGGAGTTTATGTACAAGTACGATCCAGTGATTCCAGCTCCTGGTACCAGCAACAAGCTGGCGCCACCAATCAGCTGGAACCCGAGTCTTAAGTATGCCTGCCTTATGGGCGTAATATTGAGTTTGAGCTTGCTCAATCTCTCTTCAATCACCGAATTTATCTACTTCCAGTTTTAGGGCCAAGGATGAGATATTTACTGACACTTTTTGCCGTTGCCATTGTTGTTTGCGCCGGTGTTGGTGTGTTCAATTACCAGGCGGACCCCTATGTGCTGTTTAGCTTTGACGATGCTGATGCCCAACGTTTTAGCCGGGTCGATCAGTTCAATCATATGCGCGTTACCAAACCCTGGTATATGCGTGAGGCCAAGGCCAGCGCTGTAGTTGTTGGCTCCTCCCGCAGTGCCAGGGTGCACCCGGATAACCCAGCCTGGGGTGCGAAGAACAGCTACAACATGTCCGTGCCCGGCATGACTGTCGCCGAAAGTCTGCGCTTTATTCAACATGCCCACGCTATTAAGCCCTTATCAAAACTGATGATTGGCCTCGACTACGAGGCCTATATTCGCCCGCTACCTGTGACTCGCGAGGGGTTTGCCGAGGAACGTATGGCCAGTGACGAAAGTGACCTGGCATCTTTTGGCAATCGTCGGCAATATTTCACGGATATCACCGACAGCCTGTTTTCAGTGTCTGCGCTCTCTTTGAGCGTTGCCGCTACCACAGGTGTTGCGCCGCCCGGTAGGCGTTACTTTAAAGATGGCACCTGGGAGATAGCGACCAATTTACTGACCGGCCGCGGTGGTTACATCTACATTGGCAAGAATGTGATTCTGGCACACGAGAACAACCAGTTAGACATATCCGGTAATGTAGAGATTCTGGGGGACATTCTCAGGTTCGCTCATGAAAACAACATTGAGACCAGGATGTTCTTCACGCCTACCCACGTTTTCTTCGTCGACCTGTGGTTTCGATTGGGCTACGAAGCCATGTGGTTCGATTTTCATCGGGACATTGTTGCACTGAATGAGTCAGTCGCCGAACAGCTGGGTGCCGAGCCTTTTCCAATATGGGGGTTCAGCGATCTGCCCGGTTTTGTTAACGAGCCGATCTATCGCAGGAAAAATGCCCACAAAGCCTGGTATGACGATGGCGTTCACGCGCGGGTCGATTTTAGTGGAAAGATGATGCAGGCCGTGTGGGGTGATAGTGCAGGTTTTGGCTTGCCCCTGGAGCGCAACAACCTTGAGCCCTATCTCGGTCGGGTAATTGACATGAAGAATCAGTTCAGCAAAGACAACAGTAAGCTTGTGAGCTCACTCCATGGTGATATTGGTTTAGCAAAGTCTCTCGATCGAAGCTCATTGGCGGCTAAGCCCTAAGTCGGGCTCGTTTCATTATCTTTTTTGGTAATCGAACATTTCGAAATCAGCGCTGAAATAATCGTTGATGATGGTGATACTTTCTGCAGCCAGTTTGTCATCACTTCGCACACTGGCTTTGCTCACGTTCACCTGGGGCAGGGTGCATGCTTCGATGCCGAGGTGGGAGCATACTTTTTCATAGTCGGCCTGCAAATTTTCGTACTTGCCGACAAAATCTACCAGCAACTCGCCATTGTGCCGGGCAATAAAATCGCTCTGCTTCAATAGCATTTCGTGTTTGAAAAAGGTCTGAACAAACTCATCGAAACTCATATTTCCGGTGTAGCGCTTGTTGAAGGGATGGGCCGGGTCTTTCAGCGCATCTCGCTGGCGATAGCGATACCAGGAATGCATCCAGGCGTAGGGTTCGCGCACAAAAGCAAATTTATAGGCGCTACCCCAGCGCTCCCGGGGTAGCTCTCGATTCAGCCGCATTCCGGTAGCGTGTTTATTAAACGAGCGTCTCAGTGGAGTGTTCTCCCAGGGCCGCAGAGCTTCTTCTATGCTGCAGCTGCCTGTTTTTGGCACAGCGATAAAAATGAAGCTGGGTTGGTCTGCGATAATCAATGGTCAGATGATCCGGGTTGTGTTGCCTGATATTGTCACACGCATCGTAAGCTTTGGGAAAGCCAGGTGGCGTTTAAGTTTCCATCCACTTCGCTGCTATACTCCCTGCCTTAGACATCGTTTGGTGGGAGATGACAGCGTTGAAGATGGAGTCCATCGCGGATCCTGTAAAGTCTCTTACAGAGCGTTCCCGACCAGGATTACACGCGTTGGTGTTTCTTCTGCTGATACTTGGTCTTTGCCTATCTTTGGCTTGGTATCTCCTGTTCTCCAACTTTCGCGCTTACGATGACGAGGGGATTCTCCTCATGGCCAGTAAGCTATTCCTCGAAGGTGCGGGTTTTTATACGGATGTAAAATGGATTTACGGCCCTGCACAGCTATTTAGCATCCGCTGGTTGCATGACTGGATGTCCATACCTTTAAGCCACAGTGCCCTGCGATATATCACTTTGGGCTATTGGCTTTTGCTAAGTACTGTTGGTGCTGCTGTGGTTTTTCGCCTGACCCGATCAGCATGCTGGGCGCTTGCCTGCCTGTCAGTTTTGTTTTTATTCACAAGCTCCATCGTAAACGAGCCCGGTCATCCGCAGTCATTGATAGCGGCATTAACTCTTTGCATTCCGCTGGTGGCTCATGGTCGGGGAAAAGAACTGGTTTTTTCTGGCTGGTTCTTGCTCGGGGCCCTATTGGCCATCATTTTTCACATCAAAGTTAATGCTGGAGTATTTTGCCTTGCCGCCGTGGGTGTCGCTTTTCTTCCGCGGTTTTTGGGATCAGGCCGGTTGCCCTTGTTAAGGACATTACTTTTTACAATGTCTGCGGCATCTCCCTTTGCGCTGATGTATCCGTTGCTGGATCAACCTCATTGCCTAGCTTTTGCCGCGCTAGTCAGTGCCGGGTGTGCCGCACTGGCCTTATCTGTCTCGGTATCAATCGAGTCCGGTGACAGCTATGGATCTTCCTGGCTGGGGCTGCCCGTCGGTTTTGTCGTAGTCAGTATGGCCGCCCTAGCTTTTGCAGCAGTAAACGGAGCCTATCCGATGGATATCATTGATAGCCTTCTTAGTTACAGTGCCAGCCAGAGTGAGTTTTATCACTATTTTCGCAGCTATTCGGCCTTCCAGTTGGCCAGTGCCGGGCTCAGTCTTGTTGTTGCCGGCATGTACTGTTATTCACCAGATTCTGCTTTGGCAAAACAAATCGAAGTTTGGGGTAAGTGCTATTTTGTGCTGGCAGCTGGATATGCCTTGCTGACTAACTCTCCAGCGACGGCCCAGGGAATGATTGGTTATGCTGCTCCCTGGGCCTGGCTATTGGCTGTTGGACCTTTGCGCTCATTTTCCCGAGACTTGTTGGCTGCACTTTCCATTTGGTCTGTTTTGTTGGCTTACCCGATCCCGGGAAGCCAACTCTACTTTGGAAGCTCGGCTGTGTTGGTTGCCGCATTGGTTACAGCTGCTGATTTGTTTAAAACCAATTTACCTGGGATTGCGGATTCTATTTTCAGCCAAAAAATTGAAAAACTAGTTGCACCGCTAGCGGTAGGGCTTGCAGTGGCCGCCTTGTCATTTCAATTGGTACAGGCGCGTTCACAGTATCTGCAATCGGAGCTACTCAATTTACCTGGCACTGGAGCGCTGGCCATCGAGCGTCGGCAAGCGCGCTCTTATCGAAAACTGGTTGCGCAGCTAAAGCCTGAGGATACGGTAATTACAACTTTTCGATCCAACAGCTTGTATTTTTGGAGTGGGGCGTCCATGGCCGGCACACTCCATCATGCCCACGATATAGCCTTTGCCAGACCTGATGAGCAGCAGCGAGTGATTACAGATCTGGAGCGCGCTGTTGCGCCGGTAGTGATATCACGTGATAGACCAGCGTGGGCGGGCCCAACTCCCCAGGCTCCCATTGTGGTCTGGATTGATAAGCATTTTAAGGTGGCCAAAAAAATTGGACCCTATACCATTCTTAAACCCAAACGCTGGCCGCCAGAAGATGAAATTCGGTAGCTTTATGCAGGCCTCGGGCAGTACTATGCGCTCAGTGTTTTTGGCAGAGTTTTAGCTATGGGGAAGCTGGTCCTCGATTCGATAAAGAATAAGAAAATTGTCATCACCGGTGGTGCCGGGCTCGTCGGGCAGAACTTGTTAGTGAAATTGTTAGCAGTTGGCGCCAGTGACTTGCATGTAATCGACAAATCTTCTCATAATCTGGACATAGCCAAGTCGCTGCATATTGGCCCTCAATTCATTGAAGCTGATCTGGCAAGCCCCGGTGCCTGGCAATCGACCCTTGAAGATGCAGACATTGTTGTCATGCTGCAAGCGCAAATAGGGGGTAACGATAGCGAAGCATTTCTTCGCAATAACGTCACTGCAACTCAGATGGTTCTGGCCAGCCTTGGCACCGAGGCCCGGATTGTTCACGTCAGCTCTTCTGTTATCGAATCTGCAGCCAACGATGATTACAGTACCAGCAAGGCCCAACAGGAACAGCTGGTGCTTGAGTCTGGGATTACCCATACTATTTTACGCCCGACCTTGATGTTTGGTTGGTTCGATCGCAAACACTTTGGCTGGCTGTCGAATTTTATGTCCAAAAGCCCGCTGTTCCCCATTCCTGGCAGTGGTAAGTTCACGCGACAACCGCTGTCTGTAGGGGATTTTTGTGATGTGATCTTGGCGTGTATGGCTGGAGCCGGTGCAAACCAGGCCTACAATATTTCTGGAAAGGAGAGGGCCTACTACATCGATATAATTCGCCAGATAAAAGCCGCTCGCCGAAGTGCCTCTTTGCTGGTAAAAATTCCCTATTGGCTGTTTCATCTTTTACTCAACGTGTATGCGTTATTTGATCGGGATCCACCTTTCACCACCGATCAGCTGAAGGCTTTGGTAATCGATGAAGTTTTTGAGGATATTGACTGGGAAGATATATTCTCGGTGCAGGCGACACCGCTCAATCAAGCGATCGAACAGACTTTCACACACCCTAAGTACAGCGCTGTAAGGCTGAAATTTTAGATGGCCTCTTCTCCCCAGAGC
>JAVJHY011565208.1:0-11157 GCA_035593235.1 Phascolosoma agassizii | reverse complement strand
ACGACATGTCCCGGCGTTCGGCCGATCATTTGCCAGGCTTGGAGTCCGAACGCGAGCACTTCGCGGGACGCATCATTGAGCGCGACCACCGAAGGCTCGTTGAGCACGATGCCCTCGCCCCTGGCGTAGACAAGTGTGTTGGCAGTGCCCAGGTCAATTGCAAGGTCACGTGCCAGGGCTACTGCTCCTGGACCGAGGTGCCGTCGCTCACGTTCATGTCCTTTACGTTCAGTCGGGCGATTTCGACACCGTAGTCTGAGGGTGTGTCACTCGTTGGCCCATCGCGCGGTGCCAGCGCCTGCATCTCGCGGCTGAAGTTCTCCACCCCTGCCTCGACCGAATTCGGCCGACGGCTACGAAACCACAACACGAGTCCGCCAACCACGCTCATCGCCAGGGCGAGCAGGAGAAAGCTCACACCTTCCATCAAAGGGCCGTCCTCATTTGAGGCGTGGATCGAGCGCTCAAACCTTCAGCGTTCACTCTGAGACTCCAGTGATGTGCTGCGGTTCGAGACCCCAGCTCTCCCCACCCTCCCACTTCTCACGCTTCCAGATGGGCACTGTCTGTTTCAACGTGTCTATACCGAACTGCGCTGCCTCGAAGGCATCTCCCCGATGGGGAGAGGAGACCGCTACGACAACGGCAGATTCGCCGATGGGAACGGGGCCGACACGGTGGATCATCACGACCCGGCCGATCTCGGGCGATTGTTGGCCGGGTTGGATCGCGCGGATGTCGTCAACGGCGTGCGAGCGAACCGCCAGGACAGCTGGGTTCGTAAGGTCTCGTCCCGGGTCGGCAACGGTTTTCGGAACTGGGTCACTGGCGAATCGGTCACGGATGTCGGTTGCTCCCTTCGTGTGATGCGCGCCGAGTTCTTGCGGGAGGTCAAACTCTACCGCGGACTGCACCGGTTCATTCCCACGCTGCTGCGCATGCAGGGGGCCCGGGTGATCGAAATGCCGGTTCATCATCGACCGCGACTGCACGGAGAGTCGAAGTACGGCATCGGCAATCGCCTTTTCGTCGGGCTCGCCGACGTCCTCGCCGTGCGCTGGATGCAGAGCCGGAACCTTCGCTTCGAGGTTCGGGAGTCGCGGGGCGAAGAGTCCTCCTCGCCGTAGACCCAGCTTCACCACGTCTCTCGTGACGATGCGAGAATCGGCCCGTGAAGCTCTTGGCACCGCAGCCAGAGCCCGCCTCCCAGAGCGATTGTGGGCGGGTATTTTTCTAAAGGAGCAGGGCCGTTCTCTCTCAGCCTCCGGCGTGTTTGACTGTGTAGCCCTCGGCTTCCAGGGCTGCGACCAACGTGTCCCGGTGATCGCCCTGGATTTCGATGACGCCATCCTTCGTGGAGCCGCCGGTGCCGCACTTGCGCTTCAGGTCCTTGGCCAGCGCGTTCAGCTGGGCGCCGACGAGCGGTACGCCCTCGATTGCCGTGACGGTCTTGCCGCCGCGACCCTTGGTCTCTCTTCGCACGCGCACGATTCCGTCGCCGGAAGCCTCGGCACTGGCATCCCGCGGGCGGCTCCTCGGGGAGCGCAGGTCGCCTTTTTCCGAGGACCAAACGGTTCGATCGCCTCCCTGTTTTCTTCCGCTCACACGCACCTCCAAGGGCAGGGCAGTTGGACCCCGCACGCTGTGCACGTCCACTCGCTCGGTCGGAGCCCTACCGACGAAGCCTAGGTGAAGGAGATCCGCATCGGGCCCGGCACCGTGCCGGGCCACGGATCAATGCTGCGGCGGCAGGCCTCCCAGCAGACGCGCCCATTCCACCATCAAGCAGCGGTCCTGGACCACCTGGATCCCCTGGGCTTCTAGGCGGTGAGCAGATTCGTCGTTCCGGATGCCCAACTGAAACCAGACCGAGTCGGGTCGCGCTGGTAGGGCGAGAATCTCGTTGGTGTGAGCGGGCAGGTGGGGCGCAGCCCGAAACACATTGATCATATCGGGCCGTACCGAAAGGTCCCCGAGCAGGGGTACACAGGGCTCACCCAGCACTTCAGCCAGTTTGGGGGAGACCGGCAGCAGGCGTAGTCCGTGCCGTTGCATGTAGGCCGGAACCCGGTACGCATCCTCTGTCGGGCCCGCTTTGATGCCGAGCACCGCCAGGTTGTGGGTGGCTCGAAGCAGTCCGCGGAGCGCGTCGTCGTCTTCCAGCGGCATTGCCCCGAGGGTAGGCGGTCGATAGTGTCGATCGCCATGACAACCAGGAGGTCATGGCAATGACCGGCGTGCCCCTTGGGCTCCGTGAGCGAACTGGAATCCGAAGAGGGCGCGTTTTCCTTCGGCGAACCTGTGTCGTCGCGGTCTCGCTCCTCTTTCTCAGCGCGTTCGCTGGCGCTGAGAGCCAAGAGAGCTCGACCACAGGCGCGGTCAGCGGGTTCCAGGATCCCGCAGATCGGGTCCGATCGACCGTCCTCGAGAATGGGCTGACGGTCCTCACCCTCGAAGACCCCTCCACCCCGGTGGTCTCGTTCCAGATCTGGGTGGATGTCGGTTCCGGCGACGAGGCTCGTTGGACCGGACTGGCGCATCTCTTTGAACACATGATGTTCCGCGGCTCGGAACACCTCGCTCCGGAAGAGCACCAGCGCATCCTCGAGCAGCGCGGTGCCCGGTTGAACGCCTTTACCTCGCGAGACGTCACCGTTTACTTCGCAGACGTCACTCGCGAGAACCTTCCGCTGGTCATCGAACTGGAAGCGGAGAGGCTGCGCTTCCTCAACATCAGTGACGAGAGCCTCAGCAGCGAGCGCGAGGTGGTCAGCGAGGAGCGGCGGCTTCGCACCGAGAACAACCCGGAAGGGAAACTGTTCGAGCAGTTGCTGGCGCTGACCTTCCAGGCCCATCCCTATCGAGTGCCCACGATTGGCTGGAAGAGCGACCTCGAGAAAATGGGCGTACCCGAGTGCCGAGCTTTCTTCGATCAGTATTACGCGGCGAACAATCTCGTTGTTTCGGTCGTGGGCGACTTCGAGACGGAAGAGACGCTGGCGAAGATTCGTGAGCAATTCGGTCCCTTGCGAACACGAGAGTCGGTCGCGCGAAATCCCACCGAGGAGCCCGAGCAGCAAGGTGAGCGGCGAGCGACGGTCGAGTTCGATGTGCGCGCACCCCTTCTTGCCATGGCCTGGCACGCGCCGCCCACCGGAGACCCGGACGTCGAGGCCCTGGACGTGATGACCACGATTTTGTCGAACGGCCGCACCAGTCGCCTCTATCGGCGGATGGTGCACCAGGAGCCTCTGGCCCTCAGTGCAAGCGCGAGTTACTGGGAGCTCGAACGCGCTGGTGTGGTCTACGCCTTCGCAAGCCTTCGTCCTGGTGTCTCGATCGAACTTGCGGAAGAGGTGTTTCTCGAGGAAATCGAGGCGATCAAGACTGGGCTCCCGAGCCCGGAAGAGCTGGATCGGGCCAAGCGCACCCTCGAGGTGGGCCTGATCGAAGGCCAGGGGACCAGTCACGCTCTGGCTTCCCGGATCGGCCAAGAGTGGGTTGCCTTCGGCAGGGTGAGGCCGCTCTCCGAGCGGCTGGCAGCCATCAACAAGGTCACTCCCGAAGACGTGCGGCGCGTGGCCGAGAAGTATTTGACCTCATCGAAACGAACCGTGGCCCAGATGGTGCCGCCGCCGAAGACGGGAGAGACGAAGTGATGCGGTTGACGGTACTCCTCGTCTGGATCGTCTCGTTCGTGCTGGGCTGCGCTAGCCCGCCGGCCTGGGAGCTTCCGCCGCCGTTGGCGGAGGATCGGCCCGTCGTCGATGGCGCTCGCCTACACCGAAGCCAGCTTTCGAACGGTCTCGAGATCATCATCATGGTAGATCGGCGACTTCCACGTTTTGACATGGGTGTGTTAGTTCGCCGAGGAGCGTCGATCGTTCCTGTCGAACAGGCCGGTCTGGCAGCGTTTACCGCGGAGTTGATGGAGCGCGGCGCCGGCACTCGCGATGCCCTCGCACTCGCTGCGGAAGTGGATTCACTTGGCGCGAACCACTCCGTCTCTTCGGATTGGGATTCGGTAATCGTGTCGGTCTCCGGCCTCTCGCGTGATTTCACCGCACTGTTCGATGTGCTCGGTGATCTGGTGCTGCGTCCCCGCTTTGATACGGACGAAGCCACACGTGTTCGCCAAGAAACCCTCGCCGCATTGGAGAAAGCGCGAGAAGATCCGAACACCCTGGCGTCCTGGAATTTCGCCAAGGCGCTGTACGGCGACCATGTCTTTGGATTCCCGTCGCTGGGAACGCCCGAGACCGCCGCCAAGCTGGATGCGGATCAGGCCGGTGCCTTTCACGGGAAGGTCTTCGTGCCCGGCAATGCGGTGCTGTATGCCGTCGGCGATCTCGACCCCGAGAAGGTTCTAGCCCAAGTCGAGTCGGCCTTTGGAGGTTGGGCGTCCGGGCCTGTGCCTGCTGTCGGTCCGGCGCCGCCGCCCCGGGTCGAACGCCAAGTCATTGTCGTCGACCGGCCGGATCTCGGGCAAGCGCAGATGGTGATCGGCCACGCGGGGATCACCCGCACCGAGGAGCGTAGGATTCCGGTCCAAGTCATGAATACGGTGCTGGGCAGTGCCGGCTTCTCCTCCCGACTGATGGGAAAGATTCGCGCTGAAGAGGGGCTGACCTACGGTATTCGAAGCCAGTTTGCGTCGCGCCGCCAGCCCGGTCCCTTTGTGGTGGCGAGCTTCACGCGAGTGCCGAAGGTGAGCGAGCTGGTCCAGCTCAGTCTGGCGGAGTTGGAACGAATCCGAACCGAGCCGCCTTCTGCTCAGGAAGTCGCGGATTCGAAGAGCCTCCTTGCCGGACGCTTTGCCCTCTCGTTGGAAACCTCCAGCGCCGTGCTCGGCTCCCTGGTGGACCTCGACCTGTATGGACTTCCCGCGGACTCCCTCGATACCTACCGAGGGCGGATCCGAGCCCTGACCGAAGCCGATGTGGCGGCGGCGGCGCGAGATTTCGTGCGGCCCTCGGAGGCGGTCATCGTGCTCGTGGGTCCGGCGGAGCTGATCACCGCCCAGCTCGGCGACACCTTCGGCCCGGTCCGAGTCGTCCAGCCCTAGTCCTGGGTCGTAGCTTCCGTGAGTTCCCGGACGGAAACACACCAGAAGTAGCCTTCGGCCAGGAGGCGGGCCTAGCGGTGGAGGCGAGCTGCGAAGCTTGAACGGTTGAACTGCGAGAGCCGCCTGGTCAAGAGGCCGCCTTAGGCAGCGGGGCCTCCGGCCCTTCAGGTGTACCGATGTCGAGAATGGCGTGACTCGCAAATTCTTCCCGTCTACTGTCCACGTCAATGGCTCGCGTATGGATCCCGCTCCCCGATCGAGACTTCGATGTTACCGAGGTCGCCGTCCCCTGGCGGAAACTGACGGATGCCGGGCACGAGGTGGTCTTCGCAACCGAAGAAGCGGGCACCCGAGCCTGCGCTGACCCGCTCCTGCTGACCGGTGTGTTGTTTGGCCAGCTCGGTGCCGAACCAGAGCCCAAGCGGTTCTATGACGAGTTGTGCACCGCCCCCGAATATCAGGAAACGATTGCCTGGCGCGAGGTTGTACCCGATGTCTACGACGGATTGCTGCTGCCGGGTGGCCATGCGCCTGGGATGCGTCAATACCTGGGTTCTGGCCAGCTGCAATCCAAGGTCGCGGCCTTCTGGGCTCTTGGCCGGCCCGTCGCTGCCATTTGCCATGGCGTCCTGGTCCTGGCGCGAGCGCAACAGGACGGGTGCTCGGTGCTTCAGGATCGTCGGACGACCTGTCTTCCCAAGTATCTGGAGCGTCTAGCGTACTACATGACCGCCTGGAAACTCGGAACCTACTATCGGACCTACTCGGCCTATGTGGAAGACGAAGTACGCGCGGCGCTCCGGGACCCCCTCGGCCAGTTCGATCGCGGGCCCCTGAACGCTGGCGCGAGAGACACCGAGTTCGATCCGGCGCCCGCTTTCGTTGTGGAGGACGGGAACTACCTGAGCGCGCGTTGGCCCGGCGACGCCTACGAATTCTCCCGGCGATTCGTCGAGAAGCTCGCGAGCCCCTGAGAACCTCGGATCACCATCAATCTCACCTATCAGTTCTTCACGCACACCGAAGCGGTGCGAAGGCTCCCTGGCTGGTTCGAGGCCGTTTGACTCCCCTGGCCTCACCGGGTCCATCATGGCTCGAAACCTTCGGTACCTGGATCGCAACCACGGCGGCGTTCTCATCGTGTGGGACAAGCTTTTCGGCACATTCTCGCCCGGATCCGAAGAGGAGCCGGGGTACGCCGGGATCGCCCGCGATGCCGCTGGTGCCAAGACCGCCTCGGCGTTCTGCTTGAGCCGCCGGGCCGGACAAGCGCCCGAAGACGCTTCGGGCGGAGGGGGCTGGCCGGTAGCCGCTTGCCCCGGTCATCGTTCTAGCTCGCCGTTGTGCCTCGGCGGTAGATAGATCCATGCGGCACCCCCACGCGCGCATCGGTCATGCTGTAAGGCGAAGGAGGACGTGCTGCGTTCGCAGTTGGGTCAGGCGCTGGTGGGGTCGGTTCCTGGCTACCATGCCATCAAGAGTTCAGGCGCGGTGGGTCTTGTGGACAGTTGCGGTTCCGGGCGGGTTTCGTCCAGGCGATTCCCGTCGACGATCTCCACCGGTTCCAGGTAGCCGGACACCATCCCTCGGAAAGAGACACTACCTGTGACATGCCGGTCTTCCGGAACGCAGGCGGAAAGAGTCACGTCGACACCAGAGTCCATGGCCCCAACGAAGATTCTTGGATGGAAGAGGGCGTGGCCGGTCCATCCCCGGCGGTTGTCGACAAGGCTCATCGGGGGAGAAAAGAAGTCCGTCGTGTCCCCTTGGCGGACTCGCAGGCGAAAGGGCTCCGGGTGTTCGGCATCGCTGTACACATCGACCCAGACGGTTTCGACCGTCAGCATCATGCCAGCCGGAATCTCGATTGGATCGCAGAAGTCGAGGCTTCCGGTCCTGGCGGAGAAGCGAAACTGAAAAGGCAAGCGCTCGGCCTGATAGACGGGAATCGGCTGGTTCTCAGGGTTGATGATCTGTACGGACGCCGGATTGGCCTCGGCCGGAACGGTGGAGCTGAAACCCAGGAAAAGGGCCCACATGAAAACGAGGGATCGATGGCTCATCTTGGTCCTCCTTGGAACACCCGTTCATCGGGGCGATCGCTTGGTTGGATCCAGTAGAGCCCGGCGCTCGCCGCTTTGCTGTGAACGGATTCACAAGGTCGCCCAACCCCGGACCGGCTTTCGATCCTCGTGATGATGCAGATCCTTGCCTGCGCCCCGCTCGGACCCTTCGCTCAAAAGACTCGGTCGCTTCATGAGAATCGCGCCAACCCGCCGCTCCAGCATTCTTCCGTAGCCATTTCACCAGCCGGGGCCGAGAAAATCGGTAGGGCGCGCTCCGCGCGCGGCGGATCGCCCCATTTCTGCGCTTGGACATCTGCCACATCGGATTACCATGGGCCCATGAACGCTCCCGAGATTGGCTACCCGCCCTACGAATCCGAACAGGTCCTCTCTGCCCCCTTCCACCAGCGCGCCGAGATGGCGTGCCGGACGTTTGCGGCCCAGAGCCCGAATTCGCCGGCGGTGATGGCGCTTTATTGGATCAAGTACTTCGTGCTTTTCATTGGCGGCTGGGCCGGTTGGAACATGCTCAATGCCGACTACCCGGGCATCCTGGCGCCGGCGGAGTGGGCGTTCACGGCGACCGCCTTCAAAAAGGCCCTCGTGTGGGCAAGCTTCTACGAGTTGATGGGCTTTGGCTGCGGCTGGGGGCCTATGAATGCCCGGGTGAATCCCTGGTTCAGCGCCTCTCGAGACTGGCTGCGCACCGGGACCACCAAACTTCCGCTGTTCCACGGCGCACCCCTCATCGGCGGCGACACGCGCAACTTCCTCGATGTTGGCGTCTATGGTGCGGTGCTAGTCACACTCCTTTACGCGCTCTTCCAGCCAGAAGTCACGGCGTCGATGCTGCTGCCGGTAGTCATCCTGATTCCGATCATGGGCATCCTCGATAAGACGCTACTGCTGGCCGCGCGTTTCGAGCACTACACGGTCGCTCTGATCTGCCTCACGTTCGTGCCCGACAACAACCTCTGGGTTTCTGCATGCAAGATGGTGTGGAGCTTCGTCTGGTTTTGGGCCGCGATGTCGAAAGTCAATCACCATTTCCCGGGAGTCATCATGGTGATGATGAACAACGGGCCCTTCTTCCCGAAGTTCTTGAAGAACGGTCTGTTCCAAAGTTACCCAGACGACCTGCGTCCCTCGGGCTTCGCGAAGATGATGGCCCACTTCGGCAGCGCCACCGAGTTCGCCATCCCGGTCATCCTGTACCTGAGTACGGGCGACCTCACGCTCTCGGTGATCTCGCTGTGCATCATGACGAGCTTCCATCTGTTCATCGCGATGAACAATCCGAACGGCATGCCGATCGAGTGGAACATCCTGATGATCTACGGGGGCTGGTTCCTTTTTGGTTTCGGCACGGCCCCGGAGATCAGCGTCTTCGCCGTGTGGGAGAACCTGCCTCTCGCGCTCTTCCTGTGCTTCACGCTCATCGTGGTTCCCACCTACGGGAACTTCGTGCCCAAGCATGTCTCGTTCCTGCTCGCCATGCGCTACTACGCCGGAAACTGGGCTTACAACGTTTGGCTACTCCGCAAGGACAGCGATGCGGCGGCGAAGTTCGACAAGTTGAAGAAGGCCAGCACCACGGTGCGCCACCAGTTTCGTGAGGTCATGCCCGACGACGAATCGGTCGAGGTCGCCTGCTCGATGATGATGGCAAGCCGCTTCATGCACCTGCAGGGTCGGCCGCTGCTCGAGGCGCTGCCGCAAGCGGTTGACAATATCGAGGACTACGACTGGTACGAGGGTGAACTGCTGGGCGGCATGATCGTCGGCTGGAACTTCGGAGATGGTCACCTGAACGGGAAGCAGGCCCTCCGGGCGATCCAACCCCAGTGCGAATTCGAGCCGGGCGAGTGTGTCGTTGTCTCGGTGGAGAGCCAGCCCCTCTTCTTGCCGCACTGGGATTGGGAGATCAACGACGCCGCGACCGGCAAGCTCGCCGAGGGCCGGACGATGGTTCATCCGACGCTCTCGGAGACCCGGTGGCCGACCGGGCATTGGGTGGAGAAGCTTCGGGCGGGGCGGGCCGGGCAGGAGTGAGGCTTCGGCCCCGCGGAGCCGCTCGATGGATCAATCGGCCCGTGCGCCCACAAGGTGCGCGACCTCGTGCAGGTAGACTCCTCCCCAGCGCAGCCCTCACCCCGCGATTCGAACTGGGCCGCCGGCTCTGTCCGTGTCACGGTGGGCCCAGGTTGGCCTTCAGTAGAGCGCGAGGGTCGAGCGGAGTTCTGCGGCGACTCTCTCGGCCAGCTGAGGCGGACTGAACACCCGCGCGCCTGCGCCGAAGGAGAGGATCCAGCCGACCAACTCCTCGCCGGTCCCGACCTCCATGGTCAATTCGACGCCGCCGTCGTCGGTGCTGGCGACGGCCTGGCTCGGGTGCCAGGCGTGCTCCTGGACATAGAGGGTCCAGCGCTTCTCGAAGCGGATCCGTACCGTCTCGGGTGCCTCGACGACGACACCGAAGGACGACGCCGTGTAGCTATCGAAGTCGAAGTCGTCGGGAACCTCGAAGCGATCTTCGAGAAGCGCAGCCTGACGAATGCGATCGACGGCGAAGGTTCGAATCTCCCCGGACTTGTGATCGTGGCCCAACACATAGAGGCCACCGTTCTTGTACCAGACCCGATAGGGGTCGAGGTTCCTCTCGCCCACTTCGCCGGTACGGCCGGTCTGGTATTCCATGCCGACGGTGCGGTGGTCGAGCACCGCTTCGTTCAAGGCCCGGATCACATCGCGCAGCTCGTCGTAGCGCTTGTGGGGGCCCGGCAGGATGCGGAAGGAATCCCTTAGGGATTCGAGGAAGCTCCCGAGCTCGGGCCCGAGGTTTGCCCGCACCTTCGCCATCGCCGATTGGATCGAGTCGTGGAAGACCGTCCCCTCGAGAATTCCGAGCAGGTCTTCCGCGAAGACCAGCGCCAGCACCTCGTCCGCGGTGAAGGGCGCGTCGCCCAGCTCGAAGCTCTCGTAGAGGCGATAGAAGACCCGCCCCTCGCGCTTCTCGCTGGTGACCGGAAACCCCGCGTACATCAGTGCGTCCAGGTCTCGGTACACCGTCCGGCGGTGCACCTCGAGATTCTCGGCCAACTCGTCCAGGCCCACCCCGAAGCGGCTTCGGGCGAGGCGCTGGATCAAACGCCACTGTCGTGCGAGCTGGTCGCCCCGCACGGATGGCCTAGCTGTTCACTCGCTCGATGTACTCGCCGCTGCGTGTATCGACGCGAACGTGGTCGCCCTCTTTCAAGAAGAGGGGCACCTGGACGACGGCGCCGGTCTCGAGCGTGGCCGGCTTGGTCGCGCCGGAGGCGGTGTCGCCCTTGATGCCCAACGACCCCAAGAGCTTCTTGCTGATGCCGTAGTTGATGCAGGATTCCATGATTGCCCGCAGGTCGGTGCCGCTGAACGGGACCTTCCCGGTCAAGAGCTCGATGGCGAGAATCCCTACCTGGTAGACGTCGGCGCGCTGGTCGGGCTTCTCGCCCCGCCACTGCTCTGGCGGCAAGTAATGCGGCGACCCGATCACCCGCCCCTCGCCGGTCACCGTGGCGCCCCCCTCGAGGAAGCGGGACAGGCCGAAGTCGACCAGGGTCACGCCGCCGTCTTTTCGCAGGAGGATGTTCCCGGGCTTTAGATCCCGATGCATGACGCCCTTGTCATGCATGTATTCCAAGGCCGCGGCCATCTCTTCGATGATTCGCAGCACTCCGCGGGCCGGGGGGCGAGGGCCCTTGCGGATCACCAAGTCGAGGGGTTTCCCGTCGATGAACTCCATCACCAGGAAGTGCCCCTCGGGGCAGATGCCCCGATCCAGGATCTTCACCACACCGGGGTGGTCCAGTCCTGCGAGGATCTGCATCTCCCGCAGAAATCGAGGCAGAGCCGAGGCCGATTCGAGCCGGGATTCCAGGATCGTCTTGACTGCGACGATGCGCCGGGTATCCGGATCAACCCCCCGGTAGACCCGGCCCATCCCGCCCTCGCCGATCAGCCGCGTGACGACGTACTTCCCGACGT
>JAVJHY011565098.1:0-11160 GCA_035593235.1 Phascolosoma agassizii | reverse complement strand
GGATGCCGGGCACGGAGGTGCTTCTGGTCGTTTTGCCCGACATAAAGAAACGGCTCTGGATTATGCCTTTTTGTTGGACTTGGCGGGAAAGGTGGCACTCTTGGATTAAAGAGAGTTTAGAATGTCGCGGAGATGCGCGCAGAGAAAAAACCTATACTATGGCTGAAAATTTATTAGATGATGGATTGATGAAGGAGAAAGTGAAACTGGTCTTGGCCAGTAAGGATAAACGTTTGGTCAATTTTATTGTAGATTATCTGGCGATTATTGTTTCGGTTTCTTTTTTCTATGTGATTTTGGACAGCATGGGTTATAAGATAGACCCTTCGCCAGATCAATTAAAAAGTCAGCTCCAGGGTTCTCTTTTTTACATCACCTATTATATTTTGGTAGAAGGAATTCTGGAAGGTCGGTCTTTTGGTAAAATGGCTACTAAAACCCGTGTAGTAATGTTGGATGGGCATCCACCTAAAGCAATGGACATTATTGCGCGGTCTTTTTTTCGAATCATTCCTTTTGAGCCTTTTTCCTTTTTGGGAGCCTCCAAATCAGGCTGGCATGACCGATGGTCTAAAACGATGGTGATTGACGAGTTACAATCCACCCTGCCAGATGAAGGTGGCTGGAATGAAGATCAAAAGGATCAATGGGAATTGTGAAGGATATTTTATTAATTTTGTCCTCAACAATACTAAACAAAGAGAAAGACTTACACTAATTCATATGGAGTTGTCCAAATCAACACGCGTTATTTTGCTGATCATCCTTTTCCTGGGAGTCTACGTCGAATTAGGCATGCAGACTTTTTGGCTAGGAAGATGGGGTTTATATTGGAATCCGGTGATTTGGTTGCTCGGTGGTCTGATGACTTGTGGAGCCGCTTTAGTCTTGGCGGGGTTTAAAAAAAGTCCTTCTTCCGTTTCTCTGGATTATTATCAGCGCTACAATAATGCCTTGACGATTCTTTCAGTGACTTTATTTAGTTCGCTGGTCATTGCCACTTATTTAACAGTTATTTTCCAAAAATTTCCTTCTGACCCGATGGCCTCTGACATTATTCCTTCTTTGGAAGCCTATGTAAAACGATTTTTAGGTGGCGAAAAGGTATATGCCCCAATGGAATTTCCTGGCTGGACCGTATTGCCTACTTACTTGCCTTTATTATGGATGCCTTATTGCTTTTCCGAACTTTCCCAAATCGACTATCGTTGGACCGCCTATTTGGTTTTTGTCATCAGCATTTACCTTTACAATTTCAAAATGGTTCGCTACGATACGCCTTATGTTGAAGCCGCCATCAAGGCCGTATTGCCATTTCTGATTCTATTGTCTTTTATCAATCACCGGGAATTGGTCTTTGGTTATGGAGTAGAACTTTTACCCATCGGATTCTACCTGATACTTACTCAAAGTATTTTCAATCGTTCTCGTTTATTGATGGGATTGGGAATATTGATCTGCCTGCTTTCCCGTTATGCTTTTACTTTTTGGCTACCGATCTATTTTTTGGTGATTTGGCTGGAATGGGGCTTTAAAGATTTGTTTAGAGTCGGGCTCGTTGTTTTTATTGGGGTTTTGGTGCTTTATGTTCTTCCTTTTCTCTCCAAAGATTGGAGCATTTTCACGGATGGTCTCGCCTATTACGAAGCTACGGCAGAGGGACAATGGCAGCGACAAGGATGGGAAGTTGCTGGTGCCCGACCGCATCATTTGAGTCAAGGCATGAGCTTTGCGATTTATTTCTATGATTTTGCAGAAGGAAGTATTTCAGATAAACTGGCATTGAACCAACTGGTTCACAAATTGGTGTCGGCATTGGCCGCAATATTGATTTTATTAGGCTATTTTTTCTGGCGAAAAAAAGGCTTGAATGTAAAAATGTACCTCATCATTGCTCTGAAATTTTACTTGCTAATTTTTTATGGTTTCTTTCAGGTGCCTTTTAGCTATTTGTATATGCTGCCTTTGTTTCTATCTATCCCTTTGATTTATCAAATTCCTATTCGGAAAGGACGTTATTTAGCACTGAAGGATTAGGAGGAAATATTAATTGATTCATTATTGATTGATTTTACATTCGATCGTCAATCAATAAATAATTAGTCAATCAATAATCTTAAATGAATCACTCTCCTACAATCGACTTATGTTCCAAACGCAAAGTACATCTCGGAGCAATGGTGTGTAAATACCTTAGGTTTTCTTCTTTGTATTTATCCACCTGAATGATACTTGGCCCGTACTCTGGTTTCTTTTGGTAAGCAGCAAAACCCTGATTGCAATTTTTCAAATCGATGCGATTAATCCGCAGATAAGAAAGATCTTTTGACGCAGCACCGATGACCGCTCCATCCACTTTCGCTTCTTTTATCAACACCTCAGAATCTTCTCCTACACTGATCGCTTTATCTCCATTGTCTTTCATAAAACAAGACTCAATGGTAATTTGACTTCCAGAAAAATCAATGCCGTCATTTCCAGTATTATTGAAATGGGAGGCTTTGATTGTTCCTTCGCAAAAATCTGCATCAAAGCCATCAAAGGGTGCATTGCGAACCGTCACCTGATCCATATAAAAATTAGATCGAACCAAATTTAGTCCATCTTCACAATGATTGTTTTCAAAAATACAATGACTCATGTTTACATCGCTTTCATAAAAAGTAACTGCTCCAGTCAGTTGCCAACCGCGATCCGATAAAGTATTGAAGTGATCGAAAATCACATAGTGCATTTCAGAAGTGCCCTTTGCTTGTAATACCGTAAACCCATTGGCGCTTTCATCGCTCGAAACAATTCGGATCGGCTGATCGGAAGTACCATGTATCTTTACGGGCGAATAGGAAATAAATTTGGTACTTCCTTGAAAATCCAATTGGGTTCCTGCGTGGATAAGCACTTCAAAATCTGCAGGAATAATTATGTCTTTATTGATTTGATGCAATCCGGGTTTAAAACGAACCACCTGCTCGCCTACTTCATACCAATCGTTGCTTTCCAAAGCAGCTTGTGCATTCAGGTCTTGCGGAGGTACGATTTGCAAATCGGCAGACCAGGTAGAAATCGGACTGCTGAATAAAGTATCCATACCATAAGCTTGGTAGAAAACATAACGAGCATCCTCTGCTACTTCAAACTCCTGATTTTTAGCGGGATAACCAAAGTAAAAGGCAGATAAAATCCGAGATTGCTTCAAAGGATTGGTCATCCTCTTTTCATTTTTTCCAGTACCGACAAAGACCAAAGGCATCTCATGAAAATTGCGGAGCACCAATGTGCTTTTTGCCTTTTTATCTGCTTTCCAATAAGCTTTGACCGAGTGATTGGCATAAGGGATCAATTCGACTCTTGCCCTTTTGGCTCTGCTGAGTAATGCCTTTTTATCAAAAGCATAAGTTGGAAATTCCTGTTGAATCAATGCTTCTCGCTGACCTAAACCTTCCCCAATTTCTTCCAGAAAATCAGTCAGGTAATTTGGGGAAGTATAAACGTTCAGGTACTTGAGATATGCTTTGATAAAAGCTTCATCTTCTACCAATTTTTTGATCGTAGAAATATATTCGTAGCGGCTAAATGAAATCTGGCTTCGCCCTAATAAAAAAGGCAAATGATGCGCTTTGCCACTATGACCGTCGTAGCCAATAGGTTCCAATTTTCCAATTACGGGATTGTAGTAGTAGCGTTGATTGTGCCAATGAATCGCATGATGTGCGCCAAATACATCGCAGATCGCATGATATTTGGCAAGCCGTTCCAGGTCAAAGATTTCGGCGGCGGTTTTTTCTCCGGTTTGGTATTGGTGGAGTAAAGTTCGGGCAATTTCAAAATCAGCACGCAACTTAGGATTCGAGGCGGTTCGCCCTTCTTTAAAAGGTTGAATATCTGCGACTTCTAATTCAGAGATGGCTGGAAAATAATCGGAGTAGCCATTGCTAAATTCAACGTGTCGGGAATCCCACAAACCATCTTCTACAAAACGAAGAATGGGGCCTTCTCTACGGTTTTTAAATTCTAATAGTTGTTTGTCAAAATGTTCTTCATAAGCATATACGCCAACAGATTTTTCATTGATATTTAAAGTACAAAAATCATAGCGTGTCGTTAAGACATCTTCTCTTTCCCAAAATTTATGCAACACCCATTCATCTGCAAAATATCGGGCAAAAGGCGTTTGCAAAGAAAATACAATCAGGCGATTCCAGGAATAAGGATCTTTAACTTTTACCCGAAAAGACCATTTGTCTCCTTCGAGGTGATCGGTCCAATCTC
The DNA here is from genome assembly GCA_035593235.1 of Phascolosoma agassizii. Classification (NCBI taxonomy): domain Eukaryota; kingdom Metazoa; phylum Annelida; class Sipuncula; order Phascolosomatiformes; family Phascolosomatidae; genus Phascolosoma; species Phascolosoma agassizii. The sequence goes on along the minus strand of JAVJHY011565098.1, from coordinate 6,891 downwards.
CTTTCAATCGAATTTTTACGGGAACCGTTTCTTCCTGATTTTCTAAAAAAGCTTTGACCCAGCTGTCTGCATCAGTCATGAGCAAACCTTTCTTTCTTGCAATATCTCTTTTAGATTTTATTTTTTGAAAGGCTTTTTCAGAAAGCCTTAATTGGAGGTTCGCCGGATCAAATGTTTTGGATTCTACAACTACGGGGCTGGATTCTTTTTGGTAGGTTACAATTTCTAAATCATCAAAATAAACAATAGACTTTCCATCGGTGTAAACAAAAAACTCCAGAAAGTCCATTTTAAATGGAACGGGAATATCAAAATCCAAAACCAATTTTTTCCAACCTGTCAACAATTCTTCTTCGACTACGTCTTCTGTTACAAAGTAAAAATTTTCCGGTGTTTCTCCTTGAACAACCAAACCTCCGATAGCACTTTCATTTTCAGTTTTAAAGTAGACCGATGCCCGATAACTTTTCCCTGCTTCAAATTGAGTAAAACGGCCAGATACCCCATAACCATTTCCATCGGCAAGAGGAACCTTATTGGAGTAGCGACCACTGTGGGCTGCTGCATCACTGCGTTGCTTGGCACCGGAAAAAAACTGTCCATTGGAAATAAAAGAACCATTCCAGGTGGTCTCTGCATCGAAGTACAATTCGCCTGGACGCGTATGGGTCATCCATTGCATCAAAAGTGGATAGGTAAAAAAGAGTACCAGTATCAAAACACCGAGCTTGGCTATATTCCGGAGGCTCTTGCTGACCGAAATATTTTTCCAGGATTGCTTATCCGCAAGGATCATAAAATTAAATTAATGGTTGCGGTATTTCGGTTTTACGGTATTGCGGTACTACGGTATTCGAAGACCGCAAACCGTAGTACCGAAATACCGAAATACCGATTACAGAATCAAATCTGGTTGATCTACAATAGAAAGTCGGGTATTAGAAGAAAGTCCGGTGATGTCATCTTTGATTTTACTGATCTGATCCATTGACTCCGCTTTGCAGATAAAAGAGACATCCAATCCTTGTTCCAGGGTATCAAGACGTTTGAGCTCTACATAAGGAAAAACGGCAGTCAAGGTTTTGGTAATGCGCCCGAGATCTTCGATATCTGTAGTGATGTTGACATACATTCGGTCTTCTTGTTGGAATGTTTCTTTGGAAGTAAATACATTATGGAGAAATAGCAAAAAGGTAATGAGTAGAAATGCAACAATCGCCAAAATCGGTTGATTGGCTCCTCCGGCCAGACCAAGGCCAATAGCCATAAAGAGATAAGTCAGTTCCTCTGGATCTTTAATCGCTGCTCTAAAACGAACAATAGACAAGGCTCCAACCAGCCCCAGAGAGAGTGCAATGGAAGATTTAACAATCATAATGATCAATAAAGTACCCAAAGCCAATGGCAGAAAATTATTAGCAAATTTCCTTCGGTTAGAAATGGCACTGCCAAATCGGATGTAGAACCAACGGAGTAAGGTAACGAGCAGCGCGACTACCAGAATGTTTAGTATGAATTCATCGAGCGGAATGTTATTAGTAAATTCTTCGATGTATTTTTCCTGTATTTTCTGAAGTATGTTCATTTAAGTAAAGATTAGGGTTCTTAGAAAAATCTGATGCTTTAAATCGGTTTGCGGTTTATTCACATTTCCACTTGATTTCTCCAAGAACTGAAATTAGAAACTGAAAAATTGAAAAAACCGACGCAAAAATACACTTTACACAGGAGTTTAAGCGTCCTTTTGGGAGGAGAAATTGATTAATAAGTGTTTACTGCCTGCAAAATCCGGTCTACAGAAGCCCTCAATTGTTATTTCTTCAATAAATTTTACACGGAGCCTTTTTTATCATTGGACTTTAAGCGATATTTAGACGAACAACAATCGGGAACATTATTAATTGCCTTTTTGTTGATTGATTATTGACGATCGAACAGAAATTAATCAATCCATAATCAGTAATTTACAAGTTGTTTGCAACTTGGATTAGAATGAACAAATGAAAGAACAACCTGAAAACAGCGATATTGGAGTTTGGACGGGAATCGCTATTTTGCTTTCCGTTTTAATACTCGGTGTTTTTGTGCGGAAATTTACCTTGCTCCTCCTCGGAATCCTTTCGCTGGGAACACTGATAGGCGTCGTCTATTATTTTATCCGCTATGCAATGGATTGGAAAAATGGTCGCTTGCAAAAAGATAGCACTGTTGGCAAAATGGAGCAACTCAGAAGCGAGTGTTCTAGTCAAATCGCTAAATACCGCTTGGAAGTCACCGAAATTCAGAATAATATCAAGGATTTAGATCGTCAATTGAATGATGGCTTCGAGATCAGTCCAAAGTCCATTCAGGAGAGTGAACGCATCAAATTGGCTTTCCAAAAAGAACAACAGCTTCGGGAAACCAAAATTTCTTTTTATGAGACTTGTCGAGCCAAATTGGAGAACATGCTTTACAATCAAAAGCTGGTAAAAGACCTGGAAGAAAAACAGAAAAAACTAAATCAACTTCAAGAAGAACACTTTGAAGACCTCGCCCAAATGGAACAAGTTCGTATAGAAGTCGCTTATGAAAAACAGTTTCTTGACTCTATTAGCGAATTGTCTCTTCGAATGGCAGGAATAAATTCATTGGATATTGCGGAAGAATTGCAATTGGAGTTGAAGACGATTACGAAGGAATTGAGGGGCTTGTAAATCGAGGCAGTAGCCTTCAATTGATTGATTAATTATTGATTTTGCGCTTGATCGGTAATCAATAATTAATCAATCAATAATTTATTCTTACCTCGTCGCCGGAGCCGGTGCTACTTTACTCTTACGATTGGCGGCAAAATCATCAAACTTAGTAGTGGCATAGTGACCGCCTGCACAATATTCCAATTCCAACATAAAGTCATTGGCTTTTTTGAATCCAGGAGAAATCGTAATGCGTTGCATTTTTTCATCCATAAAAACGATAGAAGGGTACCTCATTTGTCCGTCCAAGAGTGCATAAGCCAAGGTGTGCAATCCTCTTCGGCCTGCATCGGGAAGGTATTTAAAAGTATTATCGTCAAAAACAATGTCCTCTCTCATTTCTGCATCCAATTTTACCGGATAAAAATGTTCGTTGAGGTAAGCGGCTACTTTCGCATCTTTAAAAGTACTAGCCGTCATCATCTTGCAAGGGCCACACCAGGTGGTGTAGACATCTACCATCATTTTTTTAGGATTCGCTTTTTGTGCTTCCACCGCTTCTTCCCAAGTGTACCATTTCACGGGGTCTTCTGTGTTTTCGGGAGCAGTAGTGAAGCTATACAATACGGCAACGATGGCCATTAAAAATCCAATTTGTGCAATCTTTTTTATCATCATGTTTAATTTTGTTCAATGAGAATATAGTAAGTTAAAACCCTCCAATTTTATGCCTGATTTAATCAACGATAATAACGTTCTGCTTGTTAAGGTATTGGAAATCGGCTTTAAAACTAATGGAAACTGTCGCCAATTTAATACTTTGCAAGGTTTCAAGCTTTAAAATCAACTCATTTAACAGGATAATAACAAGTAAAATGGCCAAAATCGTAGTAGCAATCGGAGGTTCCAGTGGGTCTATTTATGCCAAAGTTTTGTTGGATCGATTGACTCAAATGAGCAGTCAGATTAACGCGGTAGGTATTGTGATGAGTGACAATGCGAAGTATAATTGGGAATTGGAACTTGGCAATAAAGCTTATGAAAACTACGATTTTGATTTTTACAAAAAAAATGATTTTATGGCACCCTTTGCTTCTGGTTCTACCAGATACGGCGTCATGATTGTTTGCCCTTGCTCTATGGGGCTGATGGCCCGAATTGCTACAGGTATTTCAAATGACCTGCCCACTCGGGCTGCTGATGTCATCCTTAAAGAACGCCGCCGCCTGATTCTCGTTCCCAGAGATACACCTTATAGTTTGATTCACATCAACAATATGAAAACCATTACCGAAGCAGGTGGAATCATTTGCCCAGCGAGTCCTTCTTTTTACAGTCAACCCAAAGATTTTGAAGCCTTGGCCGCTACGGTAGTAGATCGGGTTTTGGATTTGGCGGGCTTGGAAGTGGATACTTTTCGTTGGAATGAGAAATGAGATTGACTATTATTATCAATTCTAGGGATTCACTAAAAAAATCGAGCTGGGCATTGGACATTTGTTCATCCAGTTGTTTTTCCCATTGCTGTAAAACCTGAATGTCTTTTTGCGTTAAAAATTCCTTATTGACATCTATTTAAGACAAATAAAAAGCAAACATTTCTCTGGAGAGTTGATCATCTACTTTTTTGATATTCAGGTGATCGGATTGAACGGATTGGAAGATTTGTTTTACTAAAAAATTTTCACAAGGATTTTCTGAAGGAGATACACAATTGAATAGTCCTAATCCCAAAAAAACACAGCAAAGGAGTTTAATTTTCACAAGCAATAATAAGTAATCCTTTTACTTTTGTTTGTTAATGAAATGGTCTTTTTTGTTAATGAAGTTTAAAGGGGCGAATGCGACGAGTGGGCGACTAAACATTCGTGGCATTCGCCCATTCGTAACACTTTCCTATTTTAGGTCTTTTAATTGTTGAGATAGTTCTTGGACTTGTTTTCGGAGGGTGGCCAGTTGGGCGTAGATGGCATTGCTTTTTACATAGTCTTTCATGGGTAAGACGGGGGAACCAGCGTACATTCCGGCTTCTTTGATGTTTTTTATCACTCCGGCACGGTGCACCAGGTAAGTGTCGTCGCAAATTTCTACATGGTCTTTGATCATTGCTCCGCCGCTGGCTACTACCCGATTTCCTAGTATACTCGAACCTGCGCAAAGAAAACCGGAGAGGATAATACAGTTTTCTCCCATTTGAACATTGTGAGCCACATGACACATATTGTCGAAGATACAGCCATTGCCAATAACTGTTGAACCATAAGTGCCCCGATCGATGGTATTGACTCCACCGATGGTTACTCTGTTTCCGATGATGACATTGCCAGTCTGTGGAATTCTATGGTGGTTAAAATTTTGATCTTGGGCATAACCAAAGCCTTCTCCGCCAATGACACTGTTGGACAGGATGAGGCAATCATCGCCAATTTTACAATCCCAGCCAATGATGGTACCGGGATGAATTTTTACATTATTACCAATGATAGCTCCGTGCTCAATCACTACATTAGCCATAAAGACACCGCCTGACCCGAGTTGTACTCCTTTTTCAATGACTACATTTGGTCCAATGATGGTGCCTGGAGGAATGATTACACTTTTGTGAATGATGGCGGACGGGTGAATAGATTCCCAACCCGATTGGGAGTAATCGTGCTCTACGTATTTTTGCTTGAGCCGGGCATGGGAAACACTGATGTTGCTGCTGCGGATCACTGCGGTTCCGTTTAAAGAATGTATTTCTGGGCAGTTTAGGTTTTGAGGAATGATGATTAAGGAAACTCCTTTGGTCAGCGCGATCTTGAAGGCTTTGTCGTTTGGAGCAAAAACCAGGTCTCCGGCTTTGCCGAATTCGTAAGCAGCGATGCTTTGAATCCTTGCTCCTTGATTGCCGAGGAGTTCTACCAAGGCATCATCGACTTTGCTTTCTTCAAATATTTGTGCTGCTGTTTTATTCATTTCCTTTCAGAATAGGCTTTACTAAAATACACTAAAAGGATAAAATTACGGATTTTGGAGTATAAATGTTGCTCAATGCCCTATTCTTCAAACAAATACTGGAAAGCGTTTGTTTCATTTTATATTTTTTGATTTTTCAAGCTATTTCTTTTTCAGCAAACTAACAAAAAGTCAGCAATCAGTTTCATAAAGAAAAGGAATTAAAGATTCTCTTAATAATTGGAATTATTATTTTAAGGATTGCCTAAGCCTAAATCAATGTAAATCCAATCACCATTGCAATGGCCTTTGTGGTATTCAGCATAGGCTTCTTCTGCCAGAAAATCACCGCGGTATACAGAAACCTCCAGCAAAGTAGACCGATGCGAATGGTATTGCTCGATGACATCAAAATACTGGATTTGAGTAGGCACATTGTACAAGGTATCCTTGAATCCTGCCTGGGGAATAGACTGGTAAGTTACTTCGTAAATGGGTTCTCCGGAAGGATAAAGAAAGTCATCGTATAATTTAAACGTATGAGGTTCCGGATGCTCAAAATCTCCCAGATATTTGGCTTCTAAAACAATCGGTGGATACTCGCCTTCTAAAAATAAATCTCCCAAATCAAAATGATCGGGGGCTTCTTCACCATCGCCATAATCAAAGAAAAGGCCAAATGCAATTCGGCGGCCATTGACCCGGATGGATTGCCAATTGGAATGAATTTCATCCAGTTCTATAAAAAATCCACCTCCTGCATTGGTTTGGATAGATTGAATCATGGATTCGGAACTGCCACTTACAAAAATATTCCCACTCGTTCCTTCACTCCACAATTCAATGGTTTGATTGGCATAAGGCGTATTGCAATCGATCATCACCCGTCCTCTGATACTTTCGGGCTCGGGTTCGGGTTCGCAACTAAAGAGCGCGAAAACCAGAAGAAAAGGGAAGTACTTTAGAATGACTTTCATATTGGGAATTTTGAGTATATGCCAATTAAAGGGGTTTTTGATAGAAAGTCAATTATGCCCCCGCCATTAATTATCAAAACATCATTGTCATTATTTGTAGTCTCTCGAAGAAGAATACTGAGCTTCTCTTGTTTGGGCATACCCATTGCCAGAATAACCAGGTTAGGTTTCTGCTCTTTATATTTCTCTAAATAATATTCTTGTGATTGAAAGCCATCCTCAGAGAAAATAGTATCAAAGCCCATATTTTTAATTGAAGAAACGCCATCTTCAAGAAATAATTCTTTAGTACCATATAT
>JAVJHY011564990.1:0-11163 GCA_035593235.1 Phascolosoma agassizii | reverse complement strand
ACGGGAAGCAAACGACGCGCCATCATGGAGCTTGTCGGTAGCAGCCACTTTGTCGCGCATCTTTTCCTTCTCCTCATCGGAGCCGTAGTAGAGGCGCGTGTCGTCGAGTTTCGCCGACAGGTTGGCGATATCTTCGTCGTAGGGTGTCGTGTAAGCAACGGCGCCGCCCGATTGCTCAACCTGGAGCAGAATCGCGTCCGCATCACAATCGAACTGCATGCTGACCAGGCGCTGCAGATGACCAGAAGTTTCGCCTTTGCGCCAATAGCTGCGGCGGCTGCGCGAGTAGTAGGTGGCGTAGCCGTCCGTCAGCGTTCGCTCAATAGCGGCACGGTCCATCCAGGCCAACATGAGAACGACCTGGGTGCCATGGTCCTGGGCGACGGCGGCCACCAGCCCCTGCTCATTAAACGGCACCTGATCCAGAAAAACGTTCAGCGGCATGGTCGTGCCGCTGCGGGCGAGCTCCAGCGCTGCGATAGTTTGGGAAGGTACTTCTGGCATCGCAAATCAACCGTAGTGTTCGTTCAAGTAGGCAAAAACCGCGCGCAGCGCCATGGCTTCGCCGCCCTCAGGTCGGCCTGGGCGGGTGCGAATGTTAAATGCCATCAGATCAAAGTGCAGCCAGGTGCAGGCACCGGTGAACTTCTGCAGAAACAGTGCAGCAGTGACGGCGCCAGCATAGGGAGAGGGCGCGCTGTTGACGCTGTTTGCGACTTTGCTATCGAGCATGTGCCCATAGGGTTGGTGCAGGGGCAGGCGCCAGACCGCATCGTCGTGCGCTACGCCAGTGGCGTACACAGCGTTCGCCAGCTTGTCATCAGTGCAGAACATGGCGGCTATTTCGGCGCCCACTGCACTGCGGGCGGAGCCAGTGAGGGTCGCATAATCCACCAATAGCGCTGGCTTTTCTTCAGCGGCAAGGGTCAGCGCATCACACAGCACCAGGCGACCTTCGGCATCGGTGTTGTCGACTTCGACAGTCAAGCCCTGATAAGTTTTGATGATGTCCCCAGGGCGATAGGCGTTTCCGGCGATGGCATTTTCTACCGCGGGAATCAACACGCGCAGGCAAATCGGCAGCTTGCGGCTCATGATCAAGCGGGCCAGGCCCAGCACCTGAGCGGCACCCCCCATGTCTTTTTTCATAGTGCGCATGCCCGAGGACGGTTTGATGTCCAGACCGCCGCTGTCAAAACACACCCCTTTTCCCACCAGGGTGATCTTCGGGTGTTTCGCATCGCCCCAGCGCAGATCGATGAGGCGCGGCGCATCGGTGGCGGCGCGACCCACCGTGTGGATCGTACGAAACCCCCTCTCAAGCAGCGCATCGCCGACAATTTCGTTGCACTGGGCGGAAAACTCTTGAGCCAGTGCCTGCGCGGCTGCGGCCAGATGAGAGGGCAACATGTCTGCCGCTGGCAGGTTAATCAGGTCCCGGGTCAGAGCCACGGCGTCGGCTTCCTGATTGACCCGTTCACACTGTGCCTGGTCGGTAATGTGTAAGCGTGCGGGCGCGCGTTTGGGGGCCTTGTAGCGGCTGAACTGATAGGCGCCCATGGCCCAGCCGAGTAGCGCGAGGTCTGAGTGCGCCTGAGTCGGCTGATAGTCGCCTGCCGGTAGCAAAGTGGGCAATGCGCCGAGGGTGGACAAGTTGTTCTGGCCATCCCAACCGGCAAGGTGAAGCGCTGGCGTGCTGCCGAAAGCAGGTACGCGCAGGTGTTGGCCAGGTTCGCCTGCAAAGCCGTTGCTTTGCACCCACTGGCGTTGCTGCGTTGGTTGCTCAGCCAGCCAGTGGTCGAAGGTATCGGCGCGCACCAGGGCCAGGGCGGTGTGGTCGCCTGCGGCTTGCGGCTCACTGCTGAGTGACTGTTGCACCATTGGATTGTTCTCGCTCAATTCGCCGCTTGCTGTCGGCTGGCACGGGCCGGATACTTTAACAGATGCGCGCTGGGCTGAGCTGCTAGCAGGGCGGCTGGGTTGCGATGCAACCTGGTGTTCATCACAACGCACAGTCTAGTCAACGCACTGTTCAGCACAGAGCATTGGACCCTCAATCAACAAAGGCATTGCCATGCACAACCGTCGAAGCGCGCCCCTAGTCTTGGCCCTGGCACTGCTGGTGCTGTTGTGCCCGCCGATCGGACGTGCGGCAACGCAAAAACCCATGCTCTATGGCCAGCACTGGCTCGCCATTACCGGCAAACCACTCGCCGCAACTGCCGGTGCTCGAATTTTTGAACAGGGCGGCAACGCGGTTGACGCGGCCTGCGCCATGCTGGCTGCCAGTGCCACCATGTTTAATGTACTCAGCTGGGGCGGCGAGACTCAGGCGCTGATTTACCATCCGATCGAGAAGAAAGTCATCGCCATTAACGCCCTGGGCGTTGCACCCAGTGGCGCCACACCAGCGTTTTTTAAGGCGCGCGGCTACGCCCAGCCGCCCGAGTACGGCCCGCTGGCAGCGGTAACGCCAGGTACGCCAGGCGGATTGCTGGTGATGTTAGCGGAGTACGGCACGCTCTCGCTGGCTCAGGTCCTGGCGCCCGCGTTGCAGCTGGCGGATGGCTACCCAATGGAGGCGCAGACAGCCAACTCTATTGAACGACATAAAGAGCAGATCCGGCGTTGGCCCAGCTCGGCGCGGTTGTTTCTAACCCATGCCGGTGAAGCGCGGGAGGCGCCCCGGGCAGGTGAGATTTTCAAGCAACCGGATTTGCGACGCATGCTGGACCGGTTGCTCGCAGCAGAGCAGGCGGCTCTGGCGGCCGGTCGCACTCGCAAGCAGGCACTCTACGCAGCCTACGAGCGCTTTTATCGCGGCGATATAGCGGCTGACTTTGTCGCCGGTTCGCAAGCGCTGGGCGGCTTGCATACGCAGCAGGACCTGGCGGACTGGCAAGTCTATGTCGAAGAACCAGTCTCTACCCAGTACAAAGACATTGAAGTATTCAAGCTCAATAGCTGGGTTCAAGGGCCGGCCATGTTGCAGGCGTTGAATATTCTCGAGCCAATGAAGCTCAAGCAGCTGGGTTACAACAGTGTGCCCTATATACACACGCTCTATCAGACCATGAGCCTGGCGTTTGCAGATCGGGACTTTTACTACGGTGACCCCTACTTTCCACCGGCTGAACCCATGGCAGGATTGCTCTCCAAGAAATACGCAGCGGCGCGGCGGGCGCGCATTGCGCCTGAGCAGAACGATCCCACTATTCGCCCTGGTGATCCGTATCGTTTTCAAAAGGGTAGCAATCCTTTTCTTGACCATTTACAAGCCTGGACCAATGTCAGCGATGGCAAGCGCGGGTTAATGCCGCCCTGGCAACAGACCCGTGTCGACCCCCAACGCCAGGAACGCGGGTTTCTGGCAGGTACCACCGCCATACAGGCGGCCGACAAGGCGGGTTGGGTGGTCTCGGTTACCCCTTCCGGTGGCTGGATCCCCGCAGCCATCGCGGGTGATACGGGGATTGGCATGAGCCAGCGCATGCAGAGCTTTGTGCTCGAAGAGGCGCAGAACCCGTACAACGTACTGGCGCCTGGTAAACGCCCGCGGGCCACACTCACTCCTGGCATGGCACTGAAAAACGGCAAGCCTTATCTGTCGTTCGCGGTGCAGGGTGGTGACATTCAGGATCAGGTGCTGTTGCAGTTCTTTTTGAACGTGGTGGAGTTCGGCATGACGGTACAGGAAGCGGCCGAGGCGCCGCACTTCTGGAGTTATCAGATGCGTAACTCCTTCGGCGACCATCGTGCAGAGCCCGGCAAGCTGTTGCTGCGCGACGATACGTCGCCCTGGGTGCGTGATGCGCTCACGGCGCGCGGTTACCAACTAAATTTTAGAGACCGCACGTCTGGACCAATTCTCGCTATCGAGTTCGATCACGAGCGCGGGATATTTATGGGCGCGGCGAGCAATTTTGGAGAGGACTACGGCATCGGCTGGTAAGCGCGCCATTAGCGCCGGCGCAACAGCCCGGTGCTGCCGAACACGAACAGGCAAACCAGCAGCACGAGCAGCACAAACGTCAGAATGTCCTGCAACGGGTTTTTGAAGAGATACAGCTCCACTGCCAGAGTGATGAGGTAAGCGCTGCTAAATACCAGGGGATAGCGTGGGGCGTGTCGCCTGAATAGTCCCCACAGCAGGGCCGTGAAGAGTACTACCACCACTGCCACAGCAGGCAGTGCTGTGAACAACCAGTAGTTCTCCACCATGGGCCAGTGGTTTGGGGCGCTGCCCAGCCAGATTGCCGCGATCAACTCTGTTGCCAGTGCAGCCAGCAGACCGGCGAGCACTATCATGCTCAGTTTCATTTTGGTGTGGGCCCTTGAACGGCGTCGTTCTTGCTGGCGGGCACGTCGGTGCTCGACTCAGCATCTGGGAGCGCACCGCCGGGGTTGTCAGCCGCCTCAGCAACCACGCTATCCTGAAGCGCGTCGGCCTCGGCTGCTGCGGTATCTTGGACCACCTGGGTCTTTGATTCTGCGCTCTCAGATGATTCTGGGGCCGCAGAGGATTCTGGGGCCTCCGCCTCACTCTGCGCCGCCGCTAGTTCCTCGCCTGCGGCCTCCGCTGCTACGGCCGGTGCGAGTCCCGTCGCTGCGGGCTCAGCCGGCCCCTGCAACAATGGGGTTGTCATGCCGTCACCTAACAGCGAGTTGGCGCTGGTTGCCAGATGGCGGTGTAGCTCGTGGTAACTATCGTTCAACTTTTCGAATTTGCGAGCGGTCTCGGCGAACTGATCGTATACCTGGGCCCGATATTCCCGCAGTGCGGTCTCCGCCGTCTCCAGTTCCTGCTCGATGACTTTTGTCTTCTTGCTGCGAAACAAGGTGCGCCCCAGTGCCAGACCGATCAATAACCCCAGCACCAGCGCGCCGATGCCAACGCCAATCAGCCATTCCAGCTCATACATAGTCACTCTCTAATACAAAGTTGCTCAAAGTTGCCGCACCGGGATCGACGCACTGTTAGGTGATTGTGCGGGCGTGGCCAGGTCCAGCCCGAGGTTGTTGTTCTCAAAAATGCGGTCAGCGCGATAGCTGGAGCGAACCAGTGGCCCCGAAGCGACCTCCTGAAAACCCAGCTCCAAGCCGTGCTGCCGGTATTGCTCGAACTGGTCGGGATGCACCCAGCGGTCGACAGGCAGATGATTCGGCGTTGGCCGCAGATATTGGCCCAAAGTCAGTAGATCGACCTGTTGTTCACGTAACGCGCGCATGGCTTCGTAAATCTCGCTATCACGTTCGCCAATGCCGACCATGAGACTGGATTTGGTCAGGGTCGCCGGTCGGTGTTGTTTGGCGAACCGCAGCACCTCCAGTGTTTGCGCATAGCTGGCGCGCGGGTCTCGTACCTGGTGCGTCAGGCGTTCAACGGTTTCAAGATTTTGCGCGAATACCTGCAGCCCGGAATCCACTACGGTGGCGATGGCTGCTTTGCTGCCATTAAAATCGGGCGTGAGTGCTTCTACTACTGTTTGTGGATTGCTTTGTTTGATGGCGCCGATGCAAGCGGCGTAGTGCGCGGCGCCGCCGTCCTCCAGGTCGTCGCGATCTACCGAAGTGAGGACTACATACTTCAGGTTCATTAAGCGGACCGATTCGGCGGCCTGCGCGGGCTCTTCGGCATCTAGCCAGCCCTGCGGGTTACCAGTATCAACCGAACAGAATCGACAGGCGCGCGTGCAAACGCTACCCATCAGCATGATGGTGGCGGTGCCGTTGCTCCAACACTCGCCGATGTTGGGACAGTGAGATTCTTCGCAAACAGTCGCCAGCTTATGGTCGTGTACGGTTTTGCGCACGGCCTGAAATTGGGCGCCGGTACCCAGCTTTACGCGCAACCACGGTGGTTTGCGCCCTTGAGCTGCGTCGCTATTTGCTACCGGGGGCTGCGCACGTTGCGCTTTGATTCCGTCTTTAATTGCTATAGCACCGTTGCTGGCGGTGAACTTACTGCCGCTCCTGATCGGCTGTTGCGGCGTAGCGTTGCTAGCCTCTGGCGAGACCAGATCAGCTTTGTGCGGAATTTCTGAAGTCATGGCGGAGTGACCGATGGCAGATGCAGCTGATCATAATTCAAAGGCCTAGCACTGTCCTGTCGGAAGTTGTGGGAGTCGGGCAGGGCGCACATAATGCCGGCGTGAAATGCTGCAAATCCTCTGTCTACCTGGCTGATCGCTAAACTTGTGGCGCTAAACCTACTGCTTGGCAGTGCTGCGGCGATGCTGGTGGCAATTCAACTGTCAGTTGGCGCTGCACCGCAGGGTTTGCTTGCGGAGTCGCTGTACAATGTGGCGCACCTGCCCTGGTTTGCGTTACTCACTGTTGTGCTGGTGATGTTGAGTCGCAGGCTCTGGCCGCGGCATTGGTTGTGGGTATTGCTACCCGTATTGGCGCTACTTGTAATTGTGACAGAACTCGCCCAACTGCGTATCGATGGCCGACAAGTCAGCCTCAGCGATGGATTCCGGAACCTGTTCGGCGCGGCTGCGGCGCTGGTTGGTTACTGGTGCCTGAAGCGACGTCAACCGGTGGCACTGATGCTGGTGATTGGCGTTGCTGTCGTCGCTACGGCCTGGGACCCGGTGGCAGTGTGGCAAGCCAAGCGGCAACGCGATGCGTTGTTTCCGGTGCTGTTTAGCACCGCGCAGCCCAATGCACTCCGCTTGGTAGGTGGCAACGTGACCGCACAGTGGTCGGCGTTTGATCAGCAGCCGGCTCTGTCGGTGCCGGTAACAACGGTGCCATGGCCAGGCATTCGATTGCGCGACTTAAACCACAGCTGGCAGTCATTCGACGCACTGGTGGTCGAGGCAGTGTCGCTGGCATCGCAACCCATGCCGCTGATCGCGGGAACGCGCCATGCCGGAGAGCCACCAAGCGGGGCAACCCGTTCGATCAGGCGCTGGCTGGCGCCAGGGCATCAGCTGCTGCGCTATCCGCGAGCGTCGCTCAGCCCGGTCAAGTATGGGGGCGTGCCGGTGATAGAGATGATGTTGTACAGCGAGCCTGAGTATGCGGACAATCGCTGGCTACTGCTCAGTGCTAGATTGGAGTAGCCGAAATGAGTATTCGCGCTACGGGGAGCTGGCTTTGTTCAGTGACCAGTCGTATTGGTATTTGAGGTTGCTTTCATAGCTGCGAAGCTGGCTGGCAAGGTCTGTGCGCACGCCAGCCAGGTATTCAAGTAGACCCTTGCGGTCTGTAGCGAAGTCGTCCATGTACCAGTCGAAAATGCTTGAGAGCAGCAGTTTGTTGCCGCTTAGCTGCAGCCCCCGCTCGTGGCGCAGGTAGTCTTGCTGGGCGCGATTCAGCTGCGAGTCGAGGGTGGCTGCGGAGTAGGCTTCGGTACTCAGGCTCGGGCAGCCGACACTGGCGCAGTTGATGGCAAAGTGCACGCGATGGTCTTGCCAGATAGGCCGCAGAATTCGGTGCTCGATGTCATTGAGGGTCAGCGCCTGGTCGACGATGCTGGTTACAGTGTCGTCCCAGGGCCCTCTCGGCAGCCAACCGCCGCCCATGCGCAATATGGAGTTCTTACCGGGGTTGTCCAGGACCACTCGAACGGTCAGAGCGTTGTAGAGGTTTAACCAGTAGGCCATTTGCTCTGCGCGCGACAAAGTACGCGGATCGAGCGCGGTCAGAGATTGCAAATAGCCTTGCAACTGTTGACGCGCGGTTGCATCGAATGCGTCGTAGCGAACGGCAGTGCTGCCATCCGCGCCGAGCACAACTTTGTTCGACAACAACTGCTGCCAGGCGCAGTGGTCTACTCTGACATTGCTTTGCTCGACGCTCGGCGTCCAGAAGTCCCAGCGCTCGGCTTTTGGTGCAGCGCTAGCGTGGGCTGACACGGTGAGCATACTCAGCGCTACCAGGTTTACTAACCGGTTCTGGAAATTGCTCGTCGCGTTCAATGGCGGCATACGGACATTTAGTCGGCTCTACGCTGGGCTCACTCTAATGACTGCGGTGCCGGTGATTGGTTCACTCAGGGGCTTGCACGGTGTCCTGAAATTGCAGGTCATGCAGGGTGGCGTATACCCCTGCTGCTGCCAGCAGCTCAGCGTGGGTACCCAGCTCGACCACCCGGCCCTGCTTGAGCACTAAGATTCGATCCGCTTCAGCAATGGTTTGCAGCCGATGCGCGATCAGAATAGAAGTTCGCCCGGCGGTGAGCTTACGCAACGCATCCTGAATAAGCAGTTCGGTTGCGGTGTCGATGCTGGCGGTGGCTTCATCAAGCACCAGTATCTCCGGGTCGGCGGCCAGCACCCGCGCGAAGGCGAGCAACTGTCGTTGGCCCTGGCTAAGATTCTGGCCGCGTTCTGACAGTTCAGTATCGTAGCCCTGTGGCAGTGTCTCGATAAAGCTATGGGCGTTGACGATTTGCGCCGCTTCGATAGCCTGCTCCCGAGAAATGGCCGGGTCGCCCAGGGCGATGTTGTCGTAAATGCTGCCGGAGAAAATATGGAAGTCCTGCAGGACCACGCCAACGCGCCGGCGCAGGTCCTGGCTGGCAATCTGATTCAGATCGATGCCGTCCAAAAAAATCTGACCTGGTTGAAAATCATAGAAGCGGCCCAGCAATCTAATCAGCGTACTCTTGCCCGACCCGGTTGGTCCGACGATGGCCATTTTCTCGCCGGCTTCAATGCGAAAACTAACGTCCTTCAGCACCGGCTGGTCCGCCAGATAGGCGAAATTCAAGTTGCGAAATTCGAGCTTGCCTTGCAGGCGCGTTGGCAGCGTGTGGGGGTGTTCGGGCTCATGAATGGTTTCGTTCCAGTCCAGCGCCTGAAATATTCGCTCGCAGCTGGCCATGGCCCGGAACAGGATGTTGGTTTGCTCCCCCAGCGCCACCACTGGGTGAAACAGCATATCGATGAATCGCGTGAACAGAATAATGCCGCCCAATGAGATGCTGTTCTGTACCACTGAGCCGCCGCCGTACCAGACGATGGCGCCGAGCGCCACGTGCGCCATACTGTCGTTGAAAGCACCGTATAGTGTTTCCCAGCGGGCGCTGTGCAGTTCGTGACCGCGGTTTTCTTCGTTGATCTGGCCATAGCGCGCTGCGTTGTCCGGTTCTCGTCCCGACAGCTGCACCACGGCGAGGCCCGCGAGATTCTCCTGCATGTACTGGTTCAGCGCCGAAAGTGACATGCGGACTAAGCGAAACAATCGTCGGGTGGTGCGGCGAAAGAAGTAGGTCGCCACCGCCATGATGGGCAACGCCAGCAATAGAATCAAAGTCAACTGCACGTCGACCGCCAGCATGATGGCCAGGGCGACAAAGAAAGGTACGAACTCTCCAATCAGAGTGCCCACCCCGCGCAAGAGCTCGTACAGCGCCTCGATGTCGTTGGTGACTCGCGTCATCACCCGACCCACGGCAACGTGGTCATAAAATGAAGACGGCCGAGTTTCCAGGTGTCGAAACAAATCCAGTCGCAAATCGCGCAAGCTTTTGGTTACCGAGCCGGCCAGCGTCAGCCGGTGAGCATGTCCGGTGATTGCCCAGGCGATCTGCAGCAAGGCATAGACCCCGCAAGCGGCAACCAGCGGATGAATTGCCAGTACGCTGGTCAGCCAGTCGTTCAGTTGAATCATCCCCAGATCCGGGGCTGCCGTTTCCGTTTCACCTCGAATGATGTGATCTATGACCACCAATGAAATGATGATCGGAAGCAGTACCTGCAGTGTCGATGTGACCAGAATCAGCAAAGCTGACAGGGCAAAGGTGGCTCGATAGGGCCGCATCCAGTGGCCCAGCCGCCGCAGCAGTGACCAATTGAGTGCGGCGCCGGAAATCTCCGCGTCAAATAGCGCATAGTCACGCGCGGTTTTCGGCTTTACCTTGGCTGCGTCGTGGGCACCGCGTGTATTGCTCATGCCGGCAGGCCGTGGGGATCAGATGGATTGTCAGCGGCTGAATTGCTGTCTAGGCCCTCACGCTGAATGCGTTCCAGATCTGCATATAGACCACCGGCGTTGAGCAACTCCTGATGACTGCCGACTTCGACGATCTTGCCTTGCGCCAACATAACGATGCGATCGGAAGTGCGCGCAGTCGAGACCCGATGGGATACGAGCAATGTCGTACGACCCGCACGCACACGCTTCAGCTCAGAGAGAATGCGCTCTTCGGTTTCGGTGTCGACACTGGAGAAACAGTCGTCAAGGATCAGCACCGGGGCATTGCGGATCAGGCCGCGGGCCAAGGTGGCGCGTTGTTTCTGGCCACCGGACAGGGTCACGCCGCGCTCGCCCACGACGGTCTCCAGGCCTTCGGGGAAGTGTTCAATGGTGCCGCTCAGGTCGGCGGCCCGGGCCGCTGACCAGATGTCCTCGATGCTGCGCGCCGGCTCGTCGTAAGTGAGGTTCTGGCGCAGAACATCACCAAATACGAATGGATCCTGGGGCACCATGGCCACCTGGCTGCGCAGTTGCGCCAGTGGATAGTCCTCTACCGGGTGACCATCCATGGTGACGCTACCGGGAGTGGGCGGCAGCAGCCGCACCAGGAGTTTCAACAACGTGGTCTTGCCGGCGCCCACAGCACCCATAAAGGTAATGGATTCGCCGGGCTGGATGGCGAGCGACACTCCGGCCAGTGCCGGTTGGCGCTCGTTACCGTAGTTAAAGTGCACGTTATCAAAGGCAATGGCCCCTTCGATCTGTGCTGGCGTCTGGCCGCTGGGGGTGTCAGGCACTTCCGGGGCAAGATCAACGACTTCGAACAATCGATCACAGGCTACTGCGGCCCGCTGAAACAGGTTCACCATGAAACCGGCGACGCGGAACGGTTGGACGACCATGGCCACGTAACTGAAAAACGCCACTAACTCACCAATGCTAAGCGTTCCCTGCTGCACCTGATAACCACCGTAGCCGATGATCGTGATGGAACACATGGCGGCCAGGCTCGGCATGCAGGCCCCCATGAGTGAGCTGATGCGTTCCTGTTGGTAAAAAAGGGAGTTTAATCTTTTGAAGTTGCTCAATATATTCAGGATCTGCATAACCTTCTAAATAACCTGCAGAAGCTTGTGTTGGAATAATTTCAATTAACTCTTCATTATCTTCATTTACAGTTACAGGGAATAAAACGCGTTTATTTCCAACTTCAATAAATGATGTATCCTTTGC
>JAVJHY011564881.1:0-11163 GCA_035593235.1 Phascolosoma agassizii | reverse complement strand
GGTTACGCGGCAAACCCTGAGTATTCGTTGTCGAGCTCAAGCGCACCTGTAGGCTCGAAACCAAAGCGGTAAACATCACGTGTTTGGGTCAACAGATTCGTAGTCTGCAGGTGCATGTCCCCCCTCACCAACAGATACCTGCCGGTTGTGTCTTGGTATCACAGAGGGATAGACGGACTATCTATATCGGGTCAGCAGCAGAAATTATAGCGCGAATCATGCGACTGACTCAGTTCGGCCAGAAGCTGACCGTCAGAATTTCGGGTTCCTTGCTGTCAAGCTACTCATCCCCATTCTACGTCGGCGAATGACCCCTCTGCTTCGAGGGCTTTGAATATCTCCTGAACCAAAGGGTCGTTGCCGTCTATCTTTTCCTGTCCCAAGAACTTCTCTTTGAGTGAACGATCCTTGTCAACTTGTACAAGCCACTCGATTACTGGTCCTTTGTCGTCAAAGTCTTCGTCAAATGCAATCCCGCCAACCATATAGGTTCGACCGTTGTAAGAGACATTCATATACCAGCCCCAATCTTCGTAGTCAGGCTCGGTACATTTATGTTCGGGCTGAAACACATTGTCGCGAAGCCAGAACAGAATGCTCTCGCCCGCAATGGGATTAACCGGGTTTGGTCGCTCTTTGCTCGTATCAAATCTTGCAGTCTTGAGCGATATTACTGGGTGCATTTTGATCGAGCCTTTCGATTAGTTCTTGCCAGCAGCTTGTTAGGACGGACGCCTACTTTGGGTCAGCAGCAGAAATTATAGCGCAACCAGGACCACGGTCGCTTCTCGGCCAGAAACAGTCATTCATCCTTCTTTTCGAAAAACTCGATGACACCGTTTGGGGTACTCACACCGCTCACATTTGGGTCGTGGGAAAATATATACCGCCGCGATACGTCGGCCGAAGAGGTGGCATTCTCTTGGAGGTGTACTATCGCCCGCACGTCGAAATCATCCGATGTAAAAACACTTTTCGTGTATTCATTCAGCAATGATTCGTTGTTGGCTCTATATTTTGCGACACAGAGCGATTCGCCGCACTCCAACACATCCAAAGAAACTGCACCATTTCGAATCTGCGGCGGCGTATTGAACTGGCTTTCAAACTCGATACGGCGCTCCGCCCCAATCAGACTAATCCCATTGCGAAACTCTAAGGTCAAGTTGTCGAAAGTATCATCAACAGAATCAAAACCTGCAGCGAAATCAATACTTATCGCGCTGCCCTTTACGATCGTCCCTTCAATATTTCCAATCCCACCCGACGTTACCGGAGAATACGCAGGTTCGGTACCTGAGGCTTCGCCGGCAGGATTACTCAAGTTCAGATCTACTGCAAATTCGTCCGGAGACTCCGATTGGTCTTGACTGAAGTCTGCGGTGTCTTGGTTGTCTGTGTCTTCGCTGGTGACCGACTCCTGCGTATCTCGCTCATTCCACTCACTGAACAAGAGCATGCATACCACAGTGATAGAGGCTGTTATTGCAACGGTCACTACTTGTCTGCGAGCTAACTTCAAATCCGATTCGCCTCGGTGGCTTGGAAGTGAGTGTACTTAGGTGATTGAAAATACTCGTGAACCAATGGCTGCTTTGAGTCAGCAGCAGAAATTATAGCTCAACCGAGGCGACCGACGCTTGTCGGCCAAGAACGGTCACTCATTTGTCAGCTGATAGCAACGTATCTGACGCAACGGTTGCCGTTATCGGGTTTAAATCCATAACTCGGATTGAGCCCTGCGTGCTGTAAAGGATCAGTTGCGAAGTCGCGTCGACATAAATGTAATCCCGCAAACGTTCAACTCGCTCCGCAAGAACGTCTGACTTCTTGCCATCGGTTGAGACCAATATCATCCGCCTCGTTCGCAGCAATTCGTCATTATCGCGATCTTCCGCCAGCAACATTACGATGCCGACAGTTTTTTTCTCTCGCTTGGACGGGTCGTCATCGACGTACTGGTACAAGAATTGATGATCGACGATTTCTTCAGTCGAGTCCGCGAAAAGCCAATGCGCATTTCGGGATTTAATATCGAAAAACAGCCAGTTGCGAGCGTTACCGCGGCCGCGACCCGAACCGGAGCCAATAGACTTGCTCGACGGTGCCAGCGTGGCATACATGAAGTCCGTTTCCTCTATACGCCGGAACCCCCCCAGCTCAAGATCCTCGTCATCAATTATTGCACCAGCGACGTTGGCCAGTTGGTCCCTGTTTGGTTGATCGCGTCCAATTCCTAAGACATCCGCGGCCAAGATGAGAAGTCCAATAAGGCAAACTACTACGGCGATCAAAATCAAGAGCCCATTCGCTCGCCATACCCAAGTGAAAAATCTTTCCGATTTGCTAGTCATCGAAACCAATCACCAATCCTTCGTCCAAAAATTAGCTGCATGACCGCTGTCGCCTTTGGGTCACTAACCGTCATCTTACATCGGAATACGCGACCGGCGGCTATGCGATGTGAAGCAGTCACTCGTAAGCCAAGAATTCGAAATCACCATTTGAACGTCTGCTCTTTTCAGCACCAGTCGTTCGTACAAGTCCCTGGCGACCGACGGCAGTCGGCCAAAAGCTGTCATCAACGGAGATACCAGTACTCGAAAACTCACTCGGGATCCACGCGGTTGCCCAGAGCGTCATAGGCTACGTATTCGCCACCTTCCACTGCGAACGACAGCTCCTCACCCTGCTCCCGTAACGCCCATTGGAGGCTCCGCCCGGACCAGGCAAGCACTCCATTCACATCTGCCTGTGTCGAAGAATCCAACACAGCAATGTCCATTTTCGTCCCTCGTACTTCCTTAACGGTCACATACTCTACGTTCACAAATCGCAGTAACCTGTCCACGGTATCCGGCTTAAGAGCAATATTGTCGGCGTTCCCGGACATTTGGATGGTCGGATATAGTAGACCATCAAAGATATCGTCAGCGAATAACTTCCTACTTATTGCATTGGTGAGCTTGTATTGGTCGCTGCCCATATCTGCGAGTTGGCGTGAGAAATTGTACGAAAGATAATCATGAACCAAGGCATTCAGGTCGCCCTTTGCTTTGGTTTCTTCCACAAAGTTGTAGACGGAGTCTAGGTTTCGTGCTGTGTCCTGAAACGACTCGGGCTCCGATGAAAAGCCAATATGGTTCAGCGTCATCTGTCCGATGGTTTTCCATTTTGACAAAGCGATGTGCTCTCCGGGCTGGGCGTCAAGCTCGAAGAAAGGCGTCGCCCTCGTGGTGGCACCATAGAAGATTGTTTGACCAACGTCATTGGCCCGCCCGAGCACAATCACTGAGTCGCCGGGTGGGTAAGAAATCTCTCCTAGGTTCGTTGGCTTCTCACATTTGCGCCCTCTATATAAGTACACACCATCTTCGAACCTTGGCGCATTTACAGTGTAGCCGCGAAACAACGATGTTAGATGTTCCTCAAAATCGGAAATTGAAGCCCGCTTCGGATCCAGACCTTCCAACATACGAATAGCGCGTTGAATTTCGCGCGGATTCAACTTCCATTTGCTCATGAGGTCTCTTGCAGGATGTCGATGTCACGCATCAGTTTGTTGTCAAAATCTCACGTCCGCTTCGGGTCAACTGCAGAAATTATAGCTCGACGGAGGCTAACTTCGCTTCTCGGCCAGTTGCGGCCGCCGAGGCCGATCTCGAGACTATCGACATTGCGATATTGAAGAGCTTGTGAAGTAGAAAAGCTACTTCTGCGCGTGAACCCGTCCGTCGGTGTATACAAGAATTTGCACCGGCTAAACAAAATTACTTTCAGCGCTTCTTTTTTTCCAGTCGCCGCCTCTGCAATTCTTCGTAGGTGCCGCCTGAAGCATAGTGAGACATTATCTGAAATATCACGATAATCACGGTCAAAACCGCGATCCCCAAGAAAACTGGCGCTTCTTTGGGATCGTCGTATCCTAGCAGTGGAAAGATTTGGAAAATCAGGTAGCCGATCGGCACCATGAGCACCGCGCTCAACAGATAACCGAGGAGAAATCTTCGCCAGACTTTGTCCATTGAGTACATCGCGCAGTATAGGGGTGAAATTTTGTCCGGTACCGACCATTTGTTGCTTACGGCCAATTCCGGCACATTCCTCAATGGCAGCAATGGGTCAACAACCGAAGTTCAATAAGAAATAAATCATAACAGGCGAAGGGTCGGTTTTCTCTGTATTGCTGCCGCTCGACCGGCAACAATGGCGCTCTCGAAATGATGAGGGAGCCGACGATGTTTAGACGCAAGAAAGAACCCAGAAAGCGCACGCCCTGGAATAAGGGCAAGTTGGTCGGGCAGAAAGCGCCGTTCTCCATGCAAGAGGTCTGGTCCATCCGAATGCGCCTACAGACAATCGGCAATTGTCGGGACCTGGCACTATTCAACCTGGCGATAGACAGCAAACTCAGGGCCTGCGATCTGCTGGCACTACGTGTTTCCGATGTCGCCAGTGCCGGCGAGGTACTGTCCCGCGCTACCGTTCGGCAGCGCAAGACGAAACGGCCGGTGCGATTCGAAATAACGGCGCGTGCACGACAGTCGACTGAGGAATGGATCGACGCGTCGCAACTGACCGAAGGTGCCTACCTGTTTCCGAGTCGCGTCAGGCATTCACCACACCTGTCGACGCGACAATACGCGCGCATCGTCAACGATTGGGTACTCGCAATCGGCCTCGATCCCACCGCCTACGGCACGCATTCTCTGCGCCGTACCAAAGCGACATTGATCTATCGGCGCACAAAGAACCTACGGGCCGTGCAATTGCTGCTCGGTCACACCAACCTCGATAGCACAGTCCGTTACCTGGGCATCGAGATCGACGATGCGCTGGAAATGTCCGAACAGATCGATGTCTGATCAAGGGCGCGTCATTGCTGTTCCCCCTGGGGGCAGTAATGACGCGCACTGCCAGCGTAGAAAACCTGCGGCTTGCTGCTTGGGTTTTCTGATGTTTCGCGAATGACGCCGTCGTAGGCTGTGCTCACTGAATAAGAGCGCCGCCGTTCGCTATATAACGGCAACCGAGCTGATCGGGCTGTGAGATCAGCACCGGGAATTCCTCCCCGACAGCCCATCCTCAACACATCAGATTCACATCTGCATCTTCAATCAAGCAGGTGATTGCCCTGCACATTCACAAAAAGGAGGACCATCAATTGGCAGTCTTCATTCTCGCTCCAAGGATGAGCACAGCTGGTCCGCACCGGACCCATCTGCAACGTCAGAGAATCGGTGTGGCCTGTGACCAGGCCTGTTCAGGTCATGTGGGAGTGGTGTCCCGGGATCAATGCTCGTCTGCTAGCGGATGGCCTTGTCTGATTACGATCGGCAAGTGATCGGAAACACTCACCAAACATTTATATGAACTGAAGTGAGTTCTAACACCAGTGAGACGCCTGAACTACCAGCTGAAACAGATTTGCAAGAACAACCGAGACGGGAGCTACGGTACCCAAGTCCAGCGCGAGCGCGTACTCACGTTGATCGCCAATCAGTTGCATGCTCTGGGATTTCGACAAATGCACGCCAGATCATTGAGACCCAAACACATTGAAGCCCTGGTCAAGCACTGGCTTGATGCCGAGGCCGCAGCGGGAACCATGAAGAATCGCATGGCCGCGATCCGTTGGTGGGCGGCCAAGGTCAACAAGCAGAATGTAGTCGCCCGTTGCAACGATCATTATGGGCTACCGCGCCGGCAGTATACGAACGGCGCCAACCGTGCGACGACGCTGGATGGGGACAAACTCAATCGAGTGACAGACCCGCACATCAAAATGAGCCTCGAGCTGCAGCGCGAGTTTGGTTTAAGGCGCGAGGAATCGATCAAAATCCGACCTCATCTTGCGGATAAGGGCGACATGCTGTGGTTGAAACCCAGCTGGACCAAGGGCGGGCGGCAGCGAGACATCCCGATCCGCACGGACGAACAACGCGCGGTCATGGACCGCGCCAAGCAGCTCGCCGGCAAAGGTTCCCTGATCCCGAGCCACAAGAATTACAAGGCACAGAAGAATCTCTACGAGGGGCAGTGCATTCGTGCCGGCCTTTCGAAGATGCACGGCTTGCGACACGCCTACGCTCAACGACGCTTCGAGGAGCTGACCGGGTTCCGGGCACCCATTGTTGGTGGCCCCAACCGCTCCGCCCTCTCCAGCGATCAGCGCGCGCTCGACAAGAAAGCGCGTGCCGTGATCTCGAACGAGCTCGGACACAACCGAACGGCGATTACTCGGGTTTACCTGGGGTAGTGGCGCACCCGGAATGCCTCACAAGGCCCGACAGGATTATCTATGGCAAACCCGCAAGTCTCGCACCAGCCTACCGAATTCATGGCCGCTCTCGATCAACCCAACACTGTCCCCAGCGTTGAACCGCGCTGCCTGTCTCGCGAGCAGGCCGCTCGCTATCTCGGTATTGGCAGGACCTTGCTCGCCCGCATCGGTCCCCCGCCTGTCCGCCTGGGACGGCGGCTTGTCTACGACCGAGTTGACCTCGACCGCTGGCTCGATGAGACTAAGTCCCGAGGGCGGGCCATAAAGGAGGAATTATGGCCCGAGAAAAAGGACTCTACAGAAGGAAAGACTCGCCGTATTGGTGGGTCGACACGGTCCTCGCGGACGGACGCCGAGTATGCAAAAGTACTCGGCTTAAAGTCCTAGAGGATGCTGAGGAGTTTTTAGTACGCCTGAAGGCAGATGCCTATGAGGCTGCCCGAACCGGAATACCGGCTGAGCACAGTTGGCAGGAAGCGGTTGTCCAATATCTTGAAGACAGTGTTGATAAACGTTCTCTGGATGACGACAAAGCGCACCTGCTGAAACTCGACCCGTATCTCCGCGGACATCGACTGCGAGATCTCAATATGAGTGCTCTCAGACCGTTTGTCCTGGATCGAAGGCAGAAGGATGGTGTGGCGAACTCAACCATCAATCGTGCACTTGAGATCGTTCGACGCATTCTCTACCTGGCACGTGACGACTGGGGATGGATCACGCGGGTCCCGAACATCCGCATGTTGAAAGAACCCAGACGTCGCGTACGTTTTCTCAAGGAGAAGGAAGCGGATCGGTTGATGACGGCATTGCCTGGGCATCTAGTACCTGTGGTGAGATTTGCTTTGGCGACCGGATGCAGAATGATGGAAATTCTGCGGATGGAGTGGGACCGCGTGGACTTTGATCGGCGTGTTGCTTGGCTTGATCCAGGCACCACAAAGAACGGAGACGGTCGCGGGCTTCCCCTAAACCGGGACGCGGTTTTGGCGTTAAGAAGCGTCCGAGCTCAGCATGAACGGTGGTGTTTTACGTACAAAGGGAAGCGCATGGAAAGAATTGGCTCTGCATGGAAACGCTCATTGAAGCGTGCCGGGATTGAGAACTTTCGATTCCACGACCTCAGACATACCTGGGCGAGTTGGCACGTAATGAACGGAACCACGTTGCAAGAGCTAATGGAGTTAGGCGGTTGGAAGTCGTTTGAGATGGTTCTTCGGTACGCACATTTGGCACCGGAGCATTTATCAACAGCGGCAGCACGAATCGAAAGGGACTTGGGAATCGTAGAAAACGACTCTACGATTTCTCTACGTTGACAAAACGAAGGGCCTACCGAAGTCGGTAAACCCTTGTTTTAATTGGCGCGCCCGGAGAGATTCGAACTCCCGACCACTTGGTTCGAAGCCAAGTACTCTATCCAGCTGAGCTACGGGCGCATTGTTTGTTCTAGCCGTTTTCACGGAGGAGCAATTCTAGACATCTTTTCCACCCCTCGCATGCCTTTTTTGCCCGTCTGACGGTCAAACTAGCCCCATTCCTCGACCCGGTAGACTACATCTCCACCAGCTTTCAGACGCCAGCCTGTAATCGGGTTTCGATGGTACGGGCCGGATCCAGCGCCTCTTGCTGCAATGAATTGCGCCCTCGTTGGCTGCACATACCCGGTTTCGTCAATGGCGCGACTCATGATCACTATTTCCTTGCCATCCCAATTGAACATGTGACGGAAGCGAACGTGCGCCTTTGACAGAACCGGACTTTGCAATACTGAAGGCAGCCAAGATCGTCCATTATCCGTGCTGACTTCGGCGCCAATAATTTTTCCCCGACCGCTCCAGGCGATACCCTGTACTTCGATCCAGCCTTTTTCGACTGTGTTCGGATAGCTGGGGTAGGTAATGATCGATCGGGCATCCATCGTCAGACTAAACTGCCGCGATACGCCGCCTTTCACCGGCTCCGTATATTTTGATGTCTCCTCCCGGGTCATAAACGGCCGGTCGGAAATTTCAATTCGGCGCAGCCACTTGACTGAAGTATTGCCTTCGCAACCTGGGTTGAGGAATCGAATTGGATAACCGTTCTCCGGTCGAACGGCCTCACCGTTCTGTGCATAGACAATCATTGCCTCGTCCCAGAACTCTTGCGGAATGCTCCTCGTCAACACCGCAGCGTCTGCGCCTTCAGCAAGCAACCAGCTCGCATCGGGATCAGCACCGACCTCGTTGAGAAGCGTTGACAACATGACGCCGGTCCACTCGCTTTGACTGGTCATTCCAGCGATCAATTGGGCCGTCGTTTGCTCGGTCGCATTGTGATAAAGATTTCCCGAACATTCGAGAAAACAAATTCGACTGACAGCGGGAAGGCGTTTCAGCTGTTCAACGGTGAATGTCGTGGGGCGCGACACCATGCCATGAATTACCAGCTTGTGTTTCTCCGGATCGATTAGCGGCACGCCGGCATGATGCCGTTCGAAATGTAATGCCGCCGGTGTGATTGTTCCATGCAATTTCTGTAGCGGTGTTTCGGAACTTGTGCGCGCAAATGACGCAACACGCTCCAACCGCTCGAACGGCGATCGCTCGCCAAACTCAGATGCCAGTCGACCAACGGTTTTCGTCGGATCCTCCGGAACTCGCGGTCGTGGAGCGCCGGATACCTGGACTTCCTGACCACTCGCTGTGCGTGCGAGAACTGTACCGGCAGCACCCGCCATGCCGACCAGCGCCGC
This sequence comes from Phascolosoma agassizii, assembly GCA_035593235.1. Lineage (NCBI taxonomy): Eukaryota > Metazoa > Annelida > Sipuncula > Phascolosomatiformes > Phascolosomatidae > Phascolosoma > Phascolosoma agassizii. The sequence goes on along the minus strand of JAVJHY011564881.1, from coordinate 2,143 downwards.
ACGTCTGGTTACGCTAGTGGACGCGCTTTTCGATGTTTCTTTGGACTTGCCTGTCTCCTCTTTCTTCATCAGTGCACTTCCTTATGTTCCTGGCGGTCATCCACCACGAATTTCCCACGTGCTGGCATTTCCACCGCTGGAAGCGTTTCAGCATTCATTTCAGCTTCTTCAGGAATAATGTAATTGAGATACAAGAGGTGAGCCGTCAGTGCGTACACCTGATCATCATCCAGTGAACCAGGCAAATTGTATGGCATGCTGCGACGAATGTAGTCGAACAGCGTCGTCGCATAGGGCCAGTAGTTGCCGACCGTTCGATGCTGCGAACTATCCGGATCACTGGCATCCGGAAACCCTTCATCTCGCGAATGCACAACTAATCGATCGTTCAGACCACCCTCGCCGTTAAACCCATGACATGCGGCGCAGTGCACGGCATAAAGTTCTGCACCTTCTGCGGCTGTTCCTCGTCCGGGCGGTAGGCCTTTGCCATCTGGTCGAACATCAATATCCCAGGCTGCAATCTCTGCCGCTGTCGCTGGAGTACCGAATCCGTACACAACGGGCTTATCGTCGTTTTCATCTGCAACCGCAACGGACAAACATACTGAGACCAGCAATATGGCCTTTTCCAGAGTCGCAACGATTTTCCCCATGCGGCGATCCTTAATTGATGTTCTTATGGTCTGCCGATGTTCGCAGAGGTGCCTGACACACGCAAGCAAGCAAGATCTGCAGCGGTGCCACGATCGACGCGCATAAATGATACTCGACAAACGTAATAAATCTCGGGCCGAAAGGTCTATATTAGAGAGCGCCGATCATTATAGGGGGAATTTGATGTTGCAACGAATAGCACTACTCACTGCGGTTTTGTGTTTGTCAGGAACCGCGTTGGCCGTTGAAACCGGAGGCATCGCGCCAGCATTCACCGGAGTGGATGAATCGGGTAACGAGGTCGTATTCCCGGCTGTCATTAATGGAAAGCCAACAATTATGCTTTTTTGGGCAACCTGGTGTCCTTACTGCAAAGCATTCATGCCCTATCTTGAGCAAATTCAGAAAGACTACGGCGAAGAAAAGATCAACGTCGTTCTGATTAACCACAAGGAAAGAGGCGAAGGCGACCCCGTGGCCTACACCAGGAATCTGACCTTCGCGGTGACTTCTGTGATGGAAGGCGATTCGATAGGTGACGAATGGGAAGTCAATTTCATACCCGGCTTGATGATCGCCGGCGCCGATGGCCGCATAGCCTGGCAACGAGAGTCGACGGATTTGCCAGCTGGCAAGAAAGTTGGCGAGTTCTGGGATATGCAGGTCAGAGCGCAACTCGATGAGATGCTTTAGTTAAGTCCAACACAGCTAAGTAGGCGGACTGCTTCGTTCACAGCGCTGTTAATGTGACGTTCAGCTTCAAGGCGGTATAAGAGCGACTGATGTTCCACAGAGGACAGGTCATGCGCTCTTTACTCCTGCTCATTACAATTTCCGCAATTTCCGGCTGTGCCACGCCTGGCCGCGGATATGACGAAAATCTCACCGTCGGCACAGTGCAAAGAGAGATCTACCTTGGCATGACCGGCGCCGAAGTTGCTTCCGTGCTGGGCTCGCCGAATATTGTCACGACCGATGAGTTCCGCAACGAATCCTGGATCTACGACAAAATCTCAACACAGTCCGTCGAAACCGATACTGTTAGTGCCACGAGCACTTTACGATTTATTGACAACTGGGGCCCTATCGCGGGCGCCGCGCGCACAAACAATCGCTCAAGCAGCCAACGAACACTGACAGTCATTATCAAGTTTGATGAATTTGGCGAAGTGCGTGACTTCGCCTATCACACGTCCCGATTCTAGGCACAGACAATGATGCTACGAGCAGTCATTTTGCTCTTGTTGTCTGTGCTGCCTGCCAGACTTTGCCGCCAGATGCGTTTCGCCTTTCAGAATCCGCTCTCGCAATTCGGGAAATGCAAACACGCGAGTACGACTCCATATCAGACGCCGCCATACTATCGGCATCTACCGATGTGCTGCAGGATATGGGCTACGCCATCGACGAATTTGAGGAGCCGCTTGGTGTTCTCTCCGCTTCCAAACGCGCTGACGCAACGACTGGCATTCAGGCGCTCGGATCG
>JAVJHY011564770.1:0-11165 GCA_035593235.1 Phascolosoma agassizii | reverse complement strand
GAGAGGGAAACTGTTGACGGGCAACCGAACGAACAGACAGCACCTCTGTAGACTGCGTTTTGACACGCCCAAGACCCCAAACGGACCAAGTGCCAATGCGCAACACTGATGTGGCATATGAACTTGGATGCGGATAGCCTCGACTTCGCAGCGCGCAATTCTCCCGGGTTCGCCAACTTAGTGGTTCGCGTCGGTTTCGCCTCCGAGACTGTTTTTTGTTCACCTCGGCGCTCAGGTAGAATTGAGCAGAGACACGGTGGCAATTAGGCGATGGGAATGACTGTTGCCGACGGCCTTCGCCGGTTGCCTTATGCTATGCCTTGGCTCCGTTTTGGCTCCCCCCTCATCGACCCAACCGTGCGTGGCTACCGCATCCGATTTCCAGACCGTGAACCAACCATCACACAGTTCACACTCTGAAAATGACATCAAATTTTGCGCTCGATCAAGTAAAATTGATCCAATTCAATAAAGTGACGCTTTAGATAATTGCGCGAAGCTCTTCCTCAGCGTTCTACCAATCAATAATGAGGAGAGAAAGTTTGAACCCCCGATCAAACTCAAAGTCAGCACAGCCTCGACGACTCGCCCAACTCGGCACCTGGTGCTGGGATGTCAACACCAATCAAATGGACTGGTCGAAAGAGCTCCACGAGATATTCCGGTTGAATGAAATCGTCACAAAACCTTCCTACGAAACGTTCTTAGGGTGCATTCATTCAGACGATCTCGAATTTGTTAAGAACGCTCTTAATGAAGCATTGAAAGGCGTTCCTTTCTGCATCGTTCATCGGGTTGTAACGCACGATGAACAACAACGCTACGTTCGTGAGTGGGGCAAAATTACGTGTGATAGTCAGGGCGTTCCTGTGCGGATAGAGGCAGCCGTCCTTGACGTGACCGAGCAGAAAGAAACTGAACATGCGTTACGTAAGAGCGAGGAAAGATTTTCTCTGGCCATGCGCGGTGCCAATGACGGGTTGTGGGATTGGAACCTGGAAACAGACGAAGTATATTATTCGCCTCGTTGGAAAACCATGCTGGGTTATGAGGAGCAAGACCTTGAGAACCATTTAAACACTTGGGCAACTCTCGTTCATCCGCTTGATAAAGAACGAATCCTGCAGAAGGTGCAAGATTATTTGGATGGTCGATCGACGTCGTTTGAAGTGGAAATGAGGATGCTTCATAAAGATGGTCATGACGTTTATATTCTAACGCGGGCGTTCCTGGAGCACCGCCAAATTGACAATAAGCCGACCCGTCTAGTCGGTACTCATGTCGACATAACAGAACGCAAAAAATCTGAAGCGTTCGATGAAAAATATGCTGAAATTCTGAAGATGATAGCAACGGGACAACCCGCATCGGATATCTATGACGCTATCGCTCTCATGTATGAGGATCGCCATCCAGGCTTGCGGTGCTCTATGCTCGAACTGCACGGAAACATCCTCCTACATGGCGGAGCTCCCAGTTTGCCGAAGGAGTATTGCGAGGCGGTCAATGGCTTGGTCAATGGGCCAAATATCGGCTCTTGCGGGACATCTACATATACCGGCGAGAGGGTCCTGGTCGAAAACATTGCGACGGATCCGAAATGGGCAGATATCAAACATGTGGCGCTTCCCCATGGCATGCGCTGCTGTTGGTCTGAGCCGATCAAGAATTCCACTGGCAAGGTACTGGGTGCGTTCGGAATGTATTACAACCACACCGCACTGCCCAATGAAACGGAATCATCCGACTTGCAGTCCGCAGGAAGGCTTGCTGGCATAATCATGGAGCGCGTCCATAACGAAATTGAGCTCAATAGACATCGGCAGCAGCTCGAGGAGTTGGTGGAAGAACGCACCGTGGAGGTGAATGAAAAATCTGCTCAACTGGAGGAAGCCCTCGATAAGGAGAAGGAATACAATCTACTTCAGCAGAAATTCGTCTCACTTGTCAGTCATGAGTTTCGAACACCGCTTTCCATCATTGATGGTGCTGCGCAGCGCCTGATTCGAAGGAAGAACAAGCTAGGCCCGAAAGAGACGGAACAGCGCGCAGAGACGGTACGCTCGGCAGTGAAGCGGTTGATCAGCCTCATTGATCTGACGCTTTACAGCTCGCGCCTAGATGCCGAAAAGATTGAGATGAGACCAGCTTCGTGTAATCTCAAGGCCTTGGTGCAAGAGGTATGCGACCGACAGGCCGAAATCGCGCCTACCTATAATATCGATGTTAATATCGAGGCTTTGCCCGAGGATATAATGGCAGATCAGAACCTGCTCGATCTGGTTTTCACCAACCTGCTGTCGAACGCTATCAAATACTCGCCAGATGACAAGACAATCCGAATTACAGCTGGAGCGGAGAATGGTTGCGCCACAATTTCGGTTGCCGACAACGGGGTCGGGATACCTAAAGATGACCTGCCGAACATGTTCAAGCGCTTCTTCAGGGCGCGAACCGCCGAGGGTTTCGGAGGTACCGGAATCGGTCTTAGCATCTCCAAGGAGTTTGTTGAGATGCATGGCGGCGCAATAGAGGTTGAAAGCAACGAGGGCACAGACTCAATTTTCCGCGTCTCCCTGCCCATTAAATGTTCAAAACGTCAACAACAGGCCGCATGATATGCTTTTCCATGCGGTTGGATCTAACAAGACACTCCACACTAATGCTCGGACGATAGAGAAATGATAAAGATATTATGCATCGAAGATGAAATGCTGATCCGCCATCAGATTGTCGAGGAGCTTCAAGATGAAGGCTATGAAGTCGTAGAGGCATCTGATGGGCAACATGGCCTCGAAATGATTCTGGAGCACAAACCTGACATTGTGATCAGCGATATAAGTATGCCGCGGTTAAACGGGTATGATTTGTTACTGAAGGTACGTAGCGAGTTCCCTCATCTCGCCGAAATGCCATTCGTTTTTTTGACGGCATATTCCGATCGTGCAGACATGCTTCGAGGGTTCGATATAGGCGTCGATGACTATCTGACTAAACCAATCGATTTCGATATTTTATTGAGTAAGATCAATGCTCTTATTAGTCAAGTAAACAGGATGAAAAATAAAAATCGACAACAACTCGAGCATATCACTGATCGAATGAATCAGGCTCAACAGGAGGCGACGGACGTATCGAAGGAACTCGAAAAGCAGACCGAGTTGTGGCGATTTCAAGCTCAATTACTCGAGGTAGTCACACGAAATCCTAATACAAAGGTCGCTGCAGACAAACTATGCCGGATCATGGAGTCTTCGGTGAGTGCCGGAACATGTATGGTCATGAAGCGCTTAGGAGAAACTCTCCAACCGCTTGCCGCTCCAAATGCAGATGAAACTTGGGCAAAGTTGTTGGATGGGTTGCCGGCCAAGGATTTGCACGGATCTTGTGGAACCGCTGCGAGCTGTGGAGTGCCGCAATTTGTTGCCGACACTCAAAGAGACCCTCGATGGACAATCTACGCTGACGCGGCCTTGCAGCACAACATTCACGCTTGCTGGTCACACCCGACATTAGGGCCGAGCGGTGAGGTCCACGGGACGGTTTCCATGAGTTTCTCGGAAGTACGCAAACCATCAATGTTCGAGAGAGATCTAATTCGCATTGCTGCTTATTTTCTAGGCAGTCTGATGGAGCGGGATGAGCACCTTGAGACAAATGTGGCGATGCAGGCGGAACTCAGAGTGGCCGAGGCAGCTTCGGAGCAAACCAAGAGCTTCCTGACAACTATGAGCCATGAAATAAGGACCCCGATGAATGGGGTTCTTGGAGCTCTTGATCTCATTCAAACAGCACAAACGCCCGAAGAGAGACAAGCCCTACTCGATATAGCGATGGAATCAAGTGAGAGCCTGCTCAGGCTTATCAATGACATACTCGATATCTCTCGCATGGATGTTGAAGGTGTAACGCTGAAGAATGAGTCTGGCAGCCTTGCGGACGTTATCGGCAGTGTGGTTCGCAGCTTGACGGCAATAGCTCGGAAAAAAGAAATTGATCTGAGAACGAAAGTACATGAGCTTACGAATGTTAGACACATTTTTGACGATCTGCGCCTTCGTCAGGTTCTGAACAATATTATTGGGAACGCGATTAAGTTCACAACCTCAGGCGAAGTGTGCATCGGCGCGAAAGTGCTGGATGAAACCGCTAAAACCAGCACAGTACAGTTCGTAATACGTGACACCGGTGGCGGCATACCTGAACATCAACTCGGCTCAATCTTCGAGCGATTCAAGATGGTTGATGGCTCTTATTCTCGGTCAGCACCAGGAACCGGTCTTGGACTTGCGATATCGCAGCAGATAATTGACGCGATGGGAGGTAAGATCGAAGTCGAAAGTCAACTTGGCGAAGGCACTATCTTCACGATTATCATCGAGCTTTGCAAGTCAGACGGCGCGGTTGCAGCCTCAAAGGCGTCAGACAATCATTTGAACAATGGTCCTAGTCTCAAAATACTTATCGCGGAAGATAATGAAGTCAATGCCATGATTGCTATGAGTATGTTGAAGAAGTCCGGCCATGAAGTGATTAGGGCGAGCAATGGTAAGGAGGCTGTCGTCCTGGCCAGCGACAACGCTTTTGATATCATTTTGATGGACGTGTCCATGCCGGTCATGGATGGCGTTGCGGCTACTCGCGAGATTAGATCGGGTTACGACAAGAATTGCGACACACCCATCATCGCACTGACGGCGCACGTGGTCGATAGCGAAGACAACGAGTTCATTTCTGCCGGGATGACCTCCTACCTATCGAAACCCATTCGCAGAGATGCCCTGATGATGGCGATCGATGCTTCAGCGCAAGCACATGGGAATTGTGCCGCTGATCTTCGCCATGCGGTCGAGTGATCACGACACTTTTGAAGTAGGAGACTGTTCTTTGCAAGCCTGCGACTGGCTGGGGTCAACTTCACTCATCAGCACGGTCTGTACCTTAACGCTCAATGTTTGACAGGCGTCTCTCCGGGGGTGGAATTTGTCATCCAACAAGTCGCACGGCTGCATATTGTTGAGCGACAGTCAAGGCGTCTGAGTGGCTGGGCAACTTCACTACGACTGATCGTCCTTGCTCGGCTTATGGCACTACTGGCCCAGGACAGTAGTGCTCAATTCTCCAACGTCCGTAGCTGGAGTAACTTCGACCATGATATGCACAGTGTGATTTCAGCGGCACCTGACACATTTGGGACCCCGGCCATGTTGGCCGCATGACGCCCGACCCGAAATCGATCAGTTGCGCGCGAAGACCAAATCGAGTGCCCAATCTGAGCGAAAAACAAGCAGCGAGCGGTGCAGTCACAGCCATAGTACTTGCCCCGTACCGACGTTCAAACTTTTTCAACACTCATGCGATCAGACACTTGTCGGTTAACACCATGTTGAAAGAACTCAAAGAAACAACGTGCAAAACTAATTAAGTTTTAAGAAGGTGCTGCTATATATTCACGCATCACGATTTGTTTATCGATCCGAACGGACGCACAGCGATGAAAACACTGGCAAACATCAATAGCGTATTGATCATTGATGATGACCCCGTAATTGTAGAAACTTTAAGCGCCTTCTGCAGGCACCAGGGCATTAATCACGTCAAAATAGCTTCAGACGGTGACGTGGCGATAAATATTCTAAAAACCAATTGCTGTGAAGTAGATTTAATATTTTGTGATATAAACATGCCTCGAACCAATGGTGTCGAAGTCCTTACTTACTTGAGTAAAATTGGTTGCCAAACTCCATTTATTCTCGTCAGCAGTGCCAACCCGGTGGTCGTAAACTCAGTCGAAACACTCGCCGATGCAGGCTACACTTTAAATTTGGTTGGAACTATCTACAAACCGATAGAATTCAATTTAATAAAACAGATATTGTTGTCTGTGAATGAAAGCAAAAATCATCGACCAAGAAACGATAAATTGCAATCGATTTCTGAAAACCTCCTTCCAGCGAGATGAACAGGCAAGTGACCATATCATTCCAAATAAATGAATTGAACACGATAAACTTTAGGCAATTCTGATCCGTTGTTTTTGGTGAAATGTTCACCTCCGAAGTAGTAAGATCACACCTGACGGGGACGCCCACCCCTAAACTCGAAAATCTGTCGCACTAGCAACGAATGGTGCGCAGCGCAAAACGAAGGTTCACAGCATGTTACGTAGTCTGATTGCCACCGTGTTCTTGGTAGCTGTTTGCACGAGCGGTGCGGCATCTGGTGCAACGTTGAGCATAGCTGATAAAGCGAACCTGCAGGCTGCAATGTATCGGGCGATCGATAGGGCTTCTGTAAATGGAGCATTCCTGCACTTCAGCGTTCAGAAACAACGTGTTGAGAATTTGTATCCGGCCAAGGCGCATACGATGATAATGCGAATGGGACAGCATTATATACTGTGTACCGATTTTAGAAACATCAACGGTAAAACAGTGAACGTAGATTTTTACGTTGCAAAATCGAAGAAAACTTTTGTTGTCTTTCACACCGCCGTGCAGAAACGGAAAGTGGTAAAGGATATGGTTAGGACAGGAATAGCGACTTCGGTTCGATAACAGAATTCAAATTCGAACACAAAGTCGCCTCTTTGGAGCGGCCTTGACATAACCATAATCATTGAGATATTTTGCCATGAGGCGGATGATAAAAACAGTAATAAATTTTAATAATTGGAGTCTTTATTGGAAGTTTTTACTGGTTTTTGTGCCCGTTTTTACGTTGTGTTGCAGTGCAGGCTTATATTTGATCGTCGACGCCGGTGCGCGACAGTCGTACAATCAACTCAGTGCGCGGATAGGAAATAAGGCTGGACGTGTACTTTACGCACTTAACCGTAATATTGCCGATATCTCCAATGGGCATAATCAAGAGTTGATAGATATCTTGATGGTGGATAGTGCCATCGAGTGTGTTGAGTATGGAATAGCGGGCGCAGGGAAACTTCTCTTGCAAGCACCACGTAGTTTGGGATGCAAAGGACAAAAGCGCCATGAGCTTATTCGATTCCCTTCTGAGAACGATGAAAACACCGAATTGATTGTTCGATATTCGGTGGATGAGGTTGACCGCTTAATTCAGTCGCATCGTGAGTTTTCACTCGCTGTGCTTATTGCGGCGCTCGGGATAGCTTTGGTATCCAGCGCCGTTGGATTCCGTGCGTTCGTTGGTAACCCGCTTAACCGGCTCCTGCACGGCATTCGTTGTACACCGGATCGTGGTTCACATCAGGAAATTCCAATATCGTTTAACGATGAAATTGCTACGCTGACGCGAGCCTACAATGAAACACAGCTGCGAATAGCAGATTTCAACGCCAACCTCGAGAGTATGGTAAGAGAGCGAACGACTGACGCACTGCTGGCGGTCACTGAGGCTGATTCAGCCAATGAGAAGTTAAGGGTGGAGATTGAACAAAAGGAGCTGGTACAGCGAAAATTGATCGAAACCAATAGTGCGCTTCAAGTCGCTGCGAATGCAAAAACTGAGTTCTTGGCCAACATGAGCCATGAGTTGCGCACTCCACTCAATGGCGTACTTGGAGCACTTGAACTGATCCAAATTTCGAATAGCGAAATTGAGCGAGATGAGTTGCGGTCCACTGCGATGGAGTCTGGAAATATCTTGCTCCAGCTTATAGATGACATTCTTGATTTCACAAAGCTTGACAATGGCACACTCAATTTTGTGCCTACGTCAATCGACTTGGCTGACGTGGTGAAGGTCGTGGGACGATCCTTACGGCCGATCGCTAAACAAAAGAATCTAGACTTGAATGTGGACGTGGATGGTGAAACGCCAAAATATGTCATCGCGGACGGGCACAGACTTCGGCAAGTTTTGATTAATCTTGTTGGAAACGCACTGAAATTTACCCCCAGTGGGAAGGTAACTCTTCGTACGAGGGTGATGTCTCACAGTACGGACGACGTCGTGATACGGTTTATAATAACCGACACCGGCCCAGGTATTCCGACCGACCAACATAGTGTCATATTCGATCGGTTCAAGGTTGCCGATGCATCACACTCACGGCGGTCAGAGGGTGCCGGCCTCGGACTCAGCATATCGAGCCAGTTGGTCTCTGTGATGGGGGGTAAGATAAATCTTGTGAGTCAAGAAAACTGTGGGAGTTGCTTTTGGTTTGAGCTTTCGTTTCGTATTTCCGATCGAGAATATAATTGTTCAGACGTAACAGAACAGCAAGCAATCAACTTTGATCGTAGTCTTCGTGTCTTGCTCGCAGAAGATAACGATACCAACGCACTGGTCACCACGCAGTTTGTTCGGAGTGCGGGTCATCACGTCGAGCGTGTCAGAAATGGTCTCGAAGCCGTTGAAATATCGCAACATCAGGCCTTCGATATCATTCTGATGGATATTTCAATGCCAGAAATGGATGGCATTACTGCAACCGAGCAAATTCGTTCTCATGAAGGTAAAAATCAAAACATCCCGATTTTGGCACTCACAGCGCAATTACCTCCCGAACAGGGTTGGAGCCGTGACGCAGTTGGGTTGTCGGGCTATACTACCAAACCAATCCGTCGGGTGAAGCTTCTTGAAGCAATCAGGAGCCATACCTCCGATAGCGTCGAAGATGGGACCAACGTCCCGGATCAGGTCGAACCAACTGAGCCTACCGACTGGATTGAGGGGGTGCTTCTTCATCAGCTCGAATCTGAGGTTGGCGGCGATGCTATACTCACTATTCTTCGTACGTTCTCCGGTCAATTGAACAGTATGACCTCGCCCGCCCCGGCTGGAAATTTACCCGATGACATTGAGGCATTGGGTGCATTAATGCACCGGTTAAAAGGTGGAGCGGCAACCGTTGGCGCAACTAGGTTGGCACAACTCGCACATGATGTTGAGATGCAATGCGATGCTGGGCGTGGGATCTCACTCAAGATGAAAGCGGATCTGTTGAAAGCTGTCGTTGCGACCGCCGAAGACCTGCAAGTGATCGAAAACCAAATGATCGCAGGAGTGATGGATCCGTCTGTCAAGCAAGCATGTGCTGCATAGTGACGGGATCATATTTTAAGATAACGAATTCTATGTCATGTCGATTGAGACACGTTGATCCAAACCTTGCACTCTTCTCTGCTTTAGTCCGATTACATAGGAATGCTCATATAGATATCAAAGAGATATCTATATGAGCGAGATGCATACTGAAGCGCTGTGGCTCGATTTTCCGAGGACATTGCTGGACTTTGAAGAGCGATTTGCGAGTGAAGAAGCGTGTCGCGACTATCTCGCTATGTGCCGGTGGAACGGGCGTCCGCGATGCGCACGCTGCGACAGTGATCGGCTCTGGCCGGAACGTGCTGGCACGCTCTATGAATGCGCCACGTGCGGCCACCAGACCAGCCTGACGTCGGGAACTTTATTCCATGGAACGCGCAAACCGCTGCGGCTCTGGTTTCGTGCGATCTGGGAAATTTGCGTTCATCGTCACGGGATTTCAGCGGCGGATCTGCAGCGTGTCAAACGGCACCCAACACTGACCCCCAATCTGGACTGCACCCCTTTGGATGAACACCTTCAGGCATTGATTTTGACAGCCAGCCGGGCGTGATCCTTTTCAAAGTTGTTGGGGCTTTTATAACCGAGTGCTGAATGTAGTCGTTTTGCATTATAGACGTCTTCGATGAAGCGCGGCAAGGATGCTGCAACATCCTCGAAGGTCTCGTAGCCCATCAGATAGACTTCCTCAACCTTGAGCGTCTTCATGAAGCTCTCAGCTTTGGCATTGTCATAGGGGTTGCCGCGCCGTGACATTGAACCGATGAGATCGTAACTGGCAAGTTCAGCGCGGTAGTCTTCGGCGGCATATTGCGATCCACGATCCGAATGATGGATGCATCCGATTGGTGGATTACGTGCGGCGATGGCTGTTTTCAGGGCTGCCAATGTAAGCCGCGTATCAATGCGCCGGCTTATTGCATAACCGACAACCCGTCGTGACCAGGCATCCAGAATGGCTGCCAGATAGACGAAGCCGGACAAGATAGCGATGTAAGTGATGTCGGCAACCCAGAGCTGATCGGGTTCCGTTGGCACGACATCACGAGCGAGGTTGGGATAGATCGGACAGTCATGATCGCTGTCTGTGGTTGTCACATAACGTTGGCGGGGCTGTACTGTCAGGCCATGCTCTTTCATGAGCCTCATGATTTTCTTATGGTTGACGATGACACCCTCGTGGTGAAGCTGGGCCGTCACGCGCCGATAACCGTACCTTGGCCATTCGGCACAGATCTCCTGCATCCGTATGATGAGGCGGGCCTCTTCGATCGATTGATCGCCAAGCGAATCATAATATGTTGAGCGTGCCAACCCCATCACTTGGCATCCTTGTGAGACGCTAAGATCACGGGGCCTGTTATGATGGAGGTAGTCGCGTTTTTCTGCTGGTGTGCGGCCTTTGAAGCCCCCTTTAAAAGATCGTTTTCCAACGACAGCCTGCCGACCAGTCGCTCAAGAGCTGAGATGCGTGCTTCATACTGCTGGAGCATGTCGGCAGCGGCCACATCCTCATCCAGAGCGCCAGCTTCGTATTTCTCCACCCAGATACGGATCAGATTGCGGCTGATGCCGTGTAGCTTGGCAAGCCCATGCAGGGTCTCGCCAGCCAGATACTCCTGCGCCATCTGGCGCTTGAAATCGGTTGTGTAGGTTTTGTACTTTGCCATGGGCTTTCTCCTTGAAAGCCCGGTCTAGATAGTCCGATTCGCGATACCTCACCTGTCCACCCCAAGGGGTGCACTCCAGATTGGGGGTCAAGTTTCAGTGCCGATTGACAAGCAACGCGGCATTCCGCTCATTGTCCTGCCGCCCAGCCGACCCAAATACAACGGCGGTGTTGAGCGCGGCAACCGCACCTTTAAGGAGGAATTATACTACCGCCGTGATCTGCTCGCCGATTCAATCGGCGCCATGCGCTTCGAACTGCGCAAAGCACTCGATAAATACAACACCTACAGACCACACAAAAACCTGGATGGATTGACCCCCATGGCCTATATCAACAACAACCATACCGAGACCAGTCATGAGTCTCAAACTGCCTGAACCATTACAATCGGATTTGGTGACTTGTATTGTGATATACTACCCCCTATTACGAAGTCACTAGCGCGATCGAGCGAACATCACCC
>JAVJHY011564552.1:0-11167 GCA_035593235.1 Phascolosoma agassizii | reverse complement strand
AGACCCGCAGGAGCTAATACTGATGATCAAAAGCGTATAATGACACCTGAGCAAGCTATTGCTGTAGGCGTTGATTACTTAGTCATAGGTCGTCCTATTACTAAGGCACAAGATCCTCATGCGGTATTACAACAAATCAATACTTCATTACTGAACAAGTAACTATTTATTTGGAATCATTAGAAAATTTATAAAATTTCAGCTTATTTATTGACAAACTTTTAGTTAGCTCCTATTAATTAGTAATCGTCTAAATATATTTTAACAATATGCTTAGGCGTAAATACGGAAATAACCTACTTAAAGGAATAACTAATGATTAAACTATCAACTGTAGTTTTAAGCACCATCTTGTCTTTATCTTCAATAACAGCTTATGCTGAACAGCCTAATACACAAAAAACTAGTGTACAGAATGCTAAAAATCAGGCTATAAAAACAATATCTATTAATAAAGCCGATGCCAAGTTATTGGTATCGCTTAAAGGTATTGGTAAAAAAACAGCGCAAGCGATTATTGATTACAGAAGTGCAAATGGTAATTTCAAATCGGTCGGTGAATTATTAAAAGTTAAAGGTGTAGGAAGTAAGTTTTTAGAAAAAAATGGAAAACGTTTATCTATATAATTTTAAGTTTATATGCTAAAAAAGTCAGCATTGAACTCTAATGCTGATCAATTAATAAAATAAACAACTTGATAAATGAGATCAAACCGATGTTAACTTAACATCGGTTTTTATGTTTTAATATTATGATTTTCACTTCCTTTTAACTTTAAACCCTAAAAACTTTTATTCTTTAACTTAAAAAGCAGAAATTTCATCTTCTACTCCCCCAAAGGTTGCAATTACCACGGGTATATCAATTTGTATCAAAATTCCCTCACCAAGTTGAGAACTGAATTTAATTCCCCCTTGTAAAGTCTGAGTAACAATATTATGCACAATATGAGTACCAAGACCTGAGCCTCCTTGATCTCTACGGGTAGTAAAAAAAGGATCAAAAAATTTACTCTGTAATTCTTTATTAACTCCCTTGCCATTATCTCGATAATTTAGTTTTAATCTATTTTCACCGTTATCATCAACAGAGGTGTGTAGTTCAATATTGATTAACCCTCCTTGATCGCCTGAGTCAAAAGCATGAATACGAGAGTTAGTAGTAAGGTTTGAGATGATCTGTGAAAATGCACCAGGGTTACTAATTATAATCAAATCATTTCGACACTCTAATTTGATTTGAATGTGGGTTTTTTTAAACTCATGGTGTTGTGTATCGAGTATTGCTTGAACTTGCTCTTTCAAATTAAAATTTCTATCTTCGCTAGAGGTTTGATCAACGGCTACCTGTTTAAAGCTGCGTACAAGCTCTGCAGCTCTGGTGAGATTATTCTGAATTAACGTTAAAAACATATCGCTGTTATCGAGAAAGTTATCAAGATCGTCTTCATCAATTCCTTCGTTATTTTTCATTTTTTTAAAAGCGGTAATTGTTTCTTTTAGCTCTGAGGCATTAGTTACAGAAAGTCCAACGGGAGTATTGATTTCATGGGCTACCCCCGCAACCATTGCGCCAAGCGAAGCAAGACGTTCGGTTTGAATTAGCTGTTGCTGGACTACCTTTTTTTGAGAAAATGCTTGCTTAAGTTGTTTTGAACGCTTATTTACTTGCCTTTCTATCTCATCTTTTTTTTGCATTTCCCTATAAAGATAAAAAGTGAGTGTCCCAGTGAGTAATAAACCAATAATAAAAATAATAAATGGTTGAGCTGTTCTATGCTGTTCAATTAATTGTTGTGTGGCTTGTCCTTCTAATTGCCATGTTCGCCCTGCAAGGTCCATCGTTACTTTAATCCCTGAACCTTGCTCTTTTTGAACGTTAGTCAGTAATTCAGCCGTATGCTTATGAAGAACCTCTAACTCGTTCGAAGAATTAATATTATCAACATTATTGGTCACATCTGATAGGACAAAATTAATAGTATGCTCTTGAGCGTTATCTAATAATGATTGCTCAAACATGTCACCAATACGAAAGATAGCGAATGCATATCCTATTATGTTCTGTTGACTCTGGTGCTTGGAGTTTAATGCTTTATCAAAAACGGGTAAAAAAACTTGAATTACTTTTTGTTTTACTTCCTCTTGATTCAAAGTTATCGCAGCAGAGGCTATCATTTTCTTTTGGTCTCGGGCTTTTTTAAGTGTAGCTAAATGTATTAGGCTACTACCAACGTCAAAACCCAAGACACTTTTATTTGCTAATAACGGCTCAACATAATAAACAGGATAATAAAACTCTCTAGACTCTGCTCGTATCATTTTTCCGTTTTTACGTTCTTTAATTTGAAAATCGTTAAAGCCTTCAGCCTGTATTATTGATTCCACTTCTATACGATCACTTTCTGGTACTTTAGGTAGCCATTGGAACGCTTGAATAGATGGATTTTTAAGAAGTAACTCTTTAGTAAAAATATAAAAATCTTCTCGAGTGATATTATCTGAAGCTCGATAAAATGATTTAAGGCTTAATAAAACCTCAAAATTTATTTGTATTCTCTGGCTTAATGCTGCTTTACGTTCTTCTGTGATATTGATAATCTTTTGATGAAGCAAGTCATTTCCATCTTTTATAAAAAAAAGAGACAAGGATAGTGATAATAAAAAACCAAAACAAAAAATAAAAATCAAAACGGTTTTATTTTTTGTTAAATTTTTATTTCCTTCTTTATCTTCTTTTTTATTTTCTTTTTTATCTTCTTCTTCAGTTTTGTCTTGTTCACTTTGATTCTGTCTCACTTTTATTCCTTAATTCCTTCATTTACATGTTGCTCAATAGGGAGACTGAAACAAAAGATCCCTCCCGTATTGGAATCATTTGAAGCTTTAGTCCATATTTCCCCATAGTGAGCTTCTATAATTTCCTTACAAATGGCTAAACCGAGCCCAGTACTTCCCATTCCTGTTCCGGTTTCTTTGCTACTATCTTGAACAAACTTATCAAAAACGTTATCAATATTCTCTTGTTTAATTCCACAACCTTGATCTATTACTTTTAGTATAAATTGTTTCTTATTTTCAGTGTTTGAGGCCTGAATACTATAACTAAAAGTAATTTTTCCCCCTTCAGGTGAAAACTTAATTGCATTAGAAAGTAGGTTAGTGATCACTTGGTGTACTCGCAGTCCATCACAATGAATAAAGACTGGAGTATCCGTTCGTTCAATAACAACGTTTAAATCATGATCTTTTAACTTGCCTCCTAACTCGCTGCAGCAGTTATTAATGATCTTCTCAATACTATGCTGATCTATCTGTAAATCTATTTTCCCCGCTTCGTATTTTGACAAATCCAAAAGATCATTAAGCAGTGTCATTAGGCGAGTGCCACTTTCTTCAATATTTTTAAAGTAACGTTTGAGTTTTTCTGGTTCCACGCTATCGGCACGTTTTACTCCCATTGCAGCATAGCTAAGCACGCCGTGCATAGGTGTACGCAATTCATGAGACATATTAGCTAAAAACTGAGATTTAGCTTTATTTGCATTTTCAGCAATGTCTTTGGCTTCATTAATCTCTTCTATTAACTGAAAAGTTCTCAATGCACCTTTTAGGCTCATTTTTAATACTCGACTGGTCAGATCGGCTTTTTCTAAAAAAGCATTAATATCATATTGTTCAAAAACTTCTTCTTCAGAAAATTGTCCCGCTTGCCCAGTACGAAGCAAAATGCGAACATTTTTATTGTTTAATTCTTCACGAACAAAAGTAACTACATCTAAGCCTGCATTATCTGTTTCCATAATGACATCTAATAAAATAACTGCGATATCACTATGTTCTTGAATAAGCTGTTTAGCTTCAGCACCTGAATAACCTGTAATTATTTCAATCGGTCGTTGCTTGAAAGTAAAGTCTCGTAAAATAGCATGAGTGGTATCATGAACATGTTTGTCATCATCAATGACTAACATTTTCCATGGTTCACCAAGTATTTCAGGTGCCGGTTTACTCGTTTTTTTTGTGAAAGGAAAACTCTTTTTAATCACCATTTTAACCTCTAGCTCTTTAAAATATTTGAAATATACTCACCGAGACATCACAGCAAAACACCTAGTTCTAACGGAATATCAATTTGAAAAACAACACCTTCTCCAGGTTTTGAAGTTAAAGTAATGTTGCCTTTTAAAGCCTGAGTTACAAGGTTGTGTACTATATGGGTACCAAGTCCTGAACCGCCTTTCTCTCTGCGGGTAGTAAAAAAAGGTTCAAAAATTTTCTCCTGGTGTTTTTTATCAATCCCATTACCATTGTCGCAATAGAGCAGTTTTAATTTGATATCACTTTGGGGAGGACTTAAATTTGAAGTTTGTTTTACTTGGTCACTTTCTTTTTTCAGCAAGATTTTAATCTCACCTGATTTTTGTCCAGAATTAAAGCCATGGATAAAAGAGTTATTGATTAGGTTAGTAATAATCTGGGAAAAAGCTCCTGGTATGCTATAAATGACCAGTTCATCAGGACATTCTAGTTCAATATTAATATCAGTGTTTTTAAATTCATGTTGTAAGGTGGCTAATGTCGCTTCGATATGTTTTCGTAAATTAAAGTTTTTTGATTCTGAAGAGTATTGATCCACCGCCACTTGTTTGAAGCTACGCACTAATTCTGCAGCTCTAGTAAGGTTGTCCTGAACAAGCCCGGTAAACATATCGGCATCAGCCAAAAATTCATTCAAATCTGCTTCGTCAATACCATCAGTTTCCTTCATAAGAATAAATGCTTTCGTTTTGTCTCTCAGTTCAGAAACGTTGGTTACTGAAAGTCCTACGGGGGTATTTATTTCATGTGCAACTCCTGCAATTAAAGTACTAAAAGAAGCCATCTTGTCAGCTTGCACGGCTTCTGATTGCATTTCTTTTTCACGAGTTAAGTCACGTATAACACCACAAAACTTTACGGTGTCTTTCTGTATTATTTCAGAAATAGTGAGAAATATTGGTAGTAATGTACCGTCCTTTTTTTGCCCTGTAAGTTCTCGTCCAACCCCAATAATATTCTTTTTCTTTTTCTCTTTATAAGTTGATATATAGCCGTCATGGCGTTGTTTTTCTGACATTGGCATGACGATGGAAATATTTTCACCTAGCAATTCTTTTTGGCTAAAGCCAAACGTGTGTTCAACTTGCGGATTAACCATTTCAATGATCCCACAGTCATTTATAATAAAAATGGTATTATAGGATGTATCAACAATTGATTTAAATTGTGCTTCACTGGCATTTATTTTTTTGACCATTTCCCTCAGTTTTTTTGCCATTTTTTCTTGAGCATCAAGTAGTTTTTTTGTATTAGATGAAGATGAAGGCGAAGGTGAAATAATATCAAAATCTCCAGTTGCAATTTGTTCTGTAACCATAATGGCATGATTGATAGGTTGTGAAGTTTTTCGAGTGATGTAGATAGCTATAATGATGGCAGCCAAAAAAGCTAACAGTAAAAGTCCCACCAACATATAGATAAGTTCACTGATATGGTTATGGATATTTTCAACATCTTCGACGAGTAACTCATTCTGACTAAGTGACATAGCAATAGAATCTATCATTGTGATTTTTGTGAATAAAACCGCAACAAGACTTAGCATAATGATAAAAGTAATAGAAAAGCCAAGTGCTAGTCTGGAGCTTATTTTTTTATTTTTAAGCACTATTTTCCTCCAATCTACCAGTGATTTTTATTAAATTATTATTCATCTTTTTCTTAACAGTTCATTGAGTTCATTAATAATTTGATCAAATATTTGTTCTGCTTTTTTCCCACCTTCATAAACCTTATCTGTTTCTATTTCAGCATTTAAAAATAATTGAGTTAGCTCTTTTTCTTGTACCTCATTAAGCCCAAGGTGAATAAAAGCGTCTTCTACTTTTCGAACTAGCTCTCCAAGTATCGCTGTATTTGATGCTCGCTGATTTCTATATGAATTATTTACTTCCTGTAAGTACTCAGAAGTTGAATCAACCGTTTTGTTTAGTGCCTGATAATGGAATATCATTTCACGATCGGTAATCATTTGTTGTAACTTTGCCTCTAATACGTCAATAAAGATGGCAAGATGATCTTTATAACGACCACACTTATCTTCATCACTTGGCATTACCCTGATCAGCATAGAGACATGTTTACTATTAAAAATGGCTCGATTAGAAAACTCTATAATTTTTCGTTCATTACGTGCTTCTCGTAAAACATCTTGCTCAATGGGACGAATTTTTTCATCGGTAAATAGATACACAGGTTGTTCCTGATGTGTAAACATCACACAGCCATCTATATCAAAACTGGAAAAAGCACTTAGAATTAACTCCTGAATAGCATTAAGATCTCTCACCGCTAATAGTGACTGCATAAACTGGAAAATAACCCCCATTTCGCCACTACTGGTCATTGCTGTTATAGCCGTATCCGTTGCATGCTTAGTATCTTGTTTATCCTTATTTCGGTCTGTTGTAAGTTTTAACAACATGCTGATTTTTTCTTTTAATTCATCCTCATGAAAAGGTTTGGTCAAATAGTCATCCCCCCCAGCTTGATAACCAGCGAGCCTTTCTTTTGGCGATGCCAACGCGGATAAAAAGATGATAGGAATATTTTGGAACTGTTCGTTTTGACGTAATTTTATACAGGCTTCTAAGCCATTAAGAATCGGCATATTAACATCGAGAAGAATAAGGTCAGGTACTTTTTCATTAACACTCTCAAGGCAGGCCATACCATCATTAGCAACACTAACATCATAATAGTCTTCCAATAAATCAATAATAATATTTTGATTCATAGCCTCGTCATCAACAGCTAAAATATAAGGTTTTGAGCTCATTTTTTTCTCCTGAACGTTATCTGTATGTTTAAATATCACAAGTATTAATCTAATTTTTTACTACGTTTTAATTGAAGTTTAATCAGCATGTTTTTTACGAATGTCATCAAATTCATCAATAAGACTTAAGAACAACACCACTAAATCAGGATCAAATAAAACACCAGATTGTTTTTTAATCTCAGCAATCGTTTCTTCTGTCGTCCATGCTGGTTTGTAGGGTCTGACCATCGTTAATGCGTTATAAACATCTGCTATCATCACAATGCGTCCTTCAATAGGAATCTCTTCTCCCGAGAGCCCGTTGGGGTAACCCTCTCCATTCCATTTTTCGTGATGAGTAAGTGCGATGCTTTTGGCCATAACAATCAATGGGTCACTATCTTTCTCTAAAATTTGAGCACCAATTGTTGTGTGAGTTTTCATTATTTCCCATTCGTCGGGCTCAAATTTTCCTGGTTTTAATAAAATGGCGTCAGGGATCCCTATCTTGCCAATATCATGTAAAGGCGCGGCATAATGTAAAAGCTCTGTGGTTTTGTTATCTAAGCCATAATGCTGAGCTAGTAAGCGAGAATATTCTCCAACTCGAACAGTGTGAGCTGCAGTTTCGGTATCACGATATTCAGCAGCAAAGCCTAAATGCTCAATCACTTTTAATTTTGTGTCCATTAATTGCTGAGTACGGACGTCAACCATCAGTTCTAGATTTTTATTCAAATGAGCTAAGTTTTTTTGAAATATATGTGATTTCAATAAATTTTTAATTCGATTGATGGCCTCATCTGAATTAAAAGGTTTATAGATAAAATCTGTCGCGCCATTTTCAAGCGCTCGGTTACAAACCTCTTGGGAATGTAAGGCTGTTAAAACAAGGATAGGAGGGGTTATAGGTTTATAAATTCTTTGTACTTGTCGCATGACTTCAAAGCCATCAATTTCAGGCATATTGATATCAAGCAATAAAATATCAAACTCTTCGTTATTATAACGTTCAAGCGCTTTTAGTGGGTTAGTTTCACTACTAATATTCTGATAGCCCTCATCTTCTAATAGATCAGTTAATACCGAAATATTCATCGGTTCATCATCAATAATTAGAATATGAGATTGATACTCTTCTGGAATATCAAGCGCTTCTTGTGAGACGGTCAAATAACTACCTTGTTTATTTCTTTAAACATTCTATAAAAGATAGGACAAGAATGGTTATTTTACGAACTATTTTTATTGTAAAATAACTATATAAAATAAAAGGTTAATTTATTGTGGCGGGTAAGCAGTAAAACAAGGTTTTTATTATGCTCTTCAACTCCATCCTTCACTGCACAAGTGCTTCCTTGTATATCGAAGTAAAGAGCCGCGCTCTTCAGGAAAAGCAGTTAGATCTTAAGTAAAGATCATTAAAATTGATAACTAGCTTCAAGCGTAACTTCTCGTCCTTTATGTAATCCGTGCCCGTAAGCACCATTATTTAAAGGTATTTTAGAGGTGAAAAATTCAAAATCTTTATCAAATACATTATTAATGGATAATGCTAACGACCAATTATTTTCGCCGGAAGTTAACTGAGCACTGTAATCAACTAAACCGTAAGCCGATTGAACGGTCGCACTATCGTTGTCTGATGATATTGAATGTTTAGATTTATAACTAACACCTAGTAAGTGTGTTAATAAATAGTCAGATGAAAACTGTGTAAGGTATTCAGCAACGATAACCGCCTTTAATTTAGGTACCCAAGGCATCGCTTTATCTTTCCAATCACAAAAGCCGTTATTTATTCCCATTGGATCTTCTGAAAAACTACAAGCTGCTCCTTTAAATTCATCATAAGTATTATCTAAGTACTCAATATTCGACATTATTGATAAGTTGTCTGAAAGTTGCCAAATAAGCTCGGCATCTAAGCCTTTTTGAATAGATTTTGCTGCATTACCGACATTAAAACCAATAGAACCGGTAAAAATTGATACTTGTAAGTCTTTATATTGGCCATAAAATGCCGCGAGATTAAAACGCACCGTTGACCAATCTCGTTTGAAACCTATTTCGAAAGTATTTGCGTGCTCATCTTCAAACTCTACTTCTTTTGGAGAGGCTTGATAATTAGCACCTTCATACAATAAATCAAAACCACCAACTTTCGCACCATTGGCCCACGTAGCATAATACATGGTTTTATTATCGGCTTGGTATCGAATGCTTGATTGCAACATCATGTGATTTTCATCGCGTTGCATGTTTTCAAATGCATGTGGAGTTGCACCTGGGGCAATAAGTTGATAACTCATGTAATAATCAGGCAGAAAAAGGCTACCTGGCGGCAAGCCCATCAGCCAGCTAAAATCTCGAATCTCACCCATGGCAGGATCTTCAATATGATCGATACTTGTTAATGACAGTATTTGATCGGCTATTTTAGTACTTTTTACATAACGTCCACCCAAGCTAACACTCACGTCTTGGCTGAAATAATGATTAACTTGAGCAAATAAAGCGCTTTGTTTTGTTGATTGATCCAGCGTGTTATGACGAGAAACAGGGGAAATTAAGGTAGAAAGTACAGACTCAGGTAAAGGTGTTAAAGAAGTCATCAATAAAGGCATATTAACATCAGAGTAAAAATCATTTTCAACGGTATCTTTTTGATAATAAATACCGGCAAGTAAATCAGTTTGATCATCAAGCTGGTAAGCAAATCTAAGCTCTTGAGAAAACTGCTGATAATCTTCCAATTGTTCAGTAGAAAGTAAAGATAATGGCGAAGTATCAACATCGACAACATTATTATAATCGAATTGACTATAGGCCGAAATTGCCGTTAAGGACGCTCTACCACTAAAGTTATAAACAAGCTCAAGCATCGTTTCATTGGTTTTCGCTTTGCTAAAATCTTTATCATTAATAAGAGGGGTGCTATTACCAATAAATAATTCGTTATCGCCCATACCAAAATTAATTAAGGGGGAATTCACATTAGGTGTTAAATCAGTATTTAAATGCATTAAAGGGTCAATGGTTGAACCAAAACTTTGATAATTTCCTCTACCATGTCGAAAATACACCTGTAAATCATCGTTAGCTTGCCATAAAGCACTTATCCTAAAAGCATCATCTTTATCTTTACCGTCAAAATCATCCACTGTTGGATAATGATTGTAGGCAATGCCTTTAGCTTGGTTACGATATTTACCTGCAATTCTAAAAGCTAATTCATCATTAACAGGAATGTTTATTGCGCTAAGGTACTGGCTTTGTTGATATTTTGTTTCATATTTAGCAGTAATGTATCCTGAAAGGTCATCATCAAATTCTGGTCGATTGGTTAACATACTAACTGCACCGCCAATCGAACTATTACCGTATAAACTGACTTGTGGACCTGTTAATACTTCAACACGTGCCATATCAAAAAATCCAGCCCTTTGTTGATTCATACGTCCACGGTAAACACCATCGATATAAGTCCCTACAGATTGCTCGAAAGAGGCATTATCACCAGAAGAAACTCCTCTTAAAATTAATCGACTATGGTTTGGGTAATTAGGTTGCTCTAAGCCTGAAATATAAACACTTAAATCATCAATGCTATGAATATCCATACGATTAATAAATTCACCAGAAACAGCCTTAACCGTTAATGGAACTTCTTGAATTGATTCTATGGTTTTACGAGCAGTAACTTCGATAACTTCCATATTGGTAAGCGTTGCCGCTTTATTTTCAGTTGCCGAAAAAGCTTGATAAGGAAGAATAAGTGAAGTCAATATCGCTAGCGTAATTTGATTTTTTAAAAGCATATAAATATCTACCAAAATGAAGAATGGAAAAAGAGGAGAAAATAGTATGATGATTATAGAGTAAATTTATCAGTTTATATGATTTTTTGTAAATAAAGCGTCAGTTTGTTGTAGCATCATAATAAAATTTTTCTTATGTGAGAATAGGTGAAAAATAGGTAAAAATAGTGAATCAAATAGCTGGGTAGTGTGTTGAGTAATCGTTTAATGTCATGTGGTGTTAGTCTATAAATTCTTCTCGATAATGATCAACCCACAATGCCGTAGCGCCACAAATTGCGACGGGCATTACGATTAAGTTAACGAAAGGTATCATCGAAAATACTGCTACTGTTATACCAAAACTATAACTTAAAGCTTTACGTTGTTTTAAAGCCATACGCATTATAGGAAAAGGAATTTTATGATTATCGAACGGGTAATCTTTATATTGCACAGCCATCATCCAAGCAATAAATAAAAACCATAATATTTGTCCAAAAAC